>JAVTVY010021564.1:0-99505 GCA_036873755.1 Hanleya hanleyi | reverse complement strand
GGCACTATATGGCAGCAGGCAGAAATCTCGGTGCGTCTCCCAGTAATGCCGTGTGTTGGGCATTGTGTTGCTGCAGACACAAATCTCGGTGCGTCTCCCAGTAATGCCTTGTGTGGAGCATTGTATTGCTGCAGACACAAATCCCGGTGCGTCTCCCAGTAATGCCGTGTGCTTAGCATTGTATTGCTGCAGACACGAATCTCGGTGCGTCTCCCAGTAATGCCGTGTGTGTAGCATTGTATTGCTGCAGAGAAAAATATCGGTGCGTCTCCCAGGAATGCCGTGTGTTGGGCATTGTATTGCTGCAGAGACGAATCTCGGTGCGTCTCCCAGTAATGCCGTGTGTGTAGCATTGTATTGCTGCAGAGACAAATCTCGGTGCGTCTCCCAGTAATGCCGTGTGTTGGGCATTGTGTTGCTGCAGAGAAAAATCTCGGTGCGTCTCGCAGTAATGCCGTCTGTGGGGCACTATATGGCTGCAGGCAGAAATCTCGGTGCGTCTCCCAGTAATGCCATATGTGGAGCATTGTATTGCTGCAGACACAAATCCCGGTGCGTCTCCCAGTAATGCCGTGTGTTTAGCATTGTATTGCTGCAGAGACGAATCTCGGTGAGTCTCCCAGTAATGCCGTGTGTGTAGCATTGTATTGCTGCAGAGAAAAATATTTGTGCGTCTCCCAGTAATGCCGTGTGTTGGGCACTGTATTGCTGCAGAGACGAATCTCGGTGCGTCTCCCAGTAATGCCGTGTGTGGAGCATTGTATTGCTGCAGATACCAATCTTGGTGCGTCTCCCAGTAATGCCGTATGTCGGGCAGTATATGGCTGCAGACAGAAATCTCGGTGCGTCTCCCAGTAATGCCGTATGTTGAGCATTGTATTGCTGCACACACACATTTCGGTGCGTCTCCCAGTAATGCCGTGTGTTGAGCATTGTGTTGCTGCAGACACAAATCTCGGTGCGTCTCCCAGTAATGCCGTGTGTGGGGCACTATATGGCTGCAGGAAGAAATCTTGGTGCGTCTCCCAGTAATGCCGTGTGTGGGGCACTATGGCTGCAGGCCGAAATCTCGGTGCGTCTCCCAGTAATGCCGTGTGTGGAGCATTGCATTGCTGCAGACACAAATCTCGGTGCGTCTCCCAGTAATGCCGTGTGTGGAGCATTGTATTGCTGCAGAGACAAATCTCGGTGCGTCTCCCAGTAATGTCGTGTGTGGAGCATTGTATTGCTGCAGATACCAATCTTGGTGCGTCTCCCAGTAATGCCTTATGTCGGGCAGTACATGGATGCAGGCAGAAATCTCGGTGCGTCTCCCAGTAATGCCGTGTGTGAGGCATTATATGGCTGCAGGCAGAAATCTCGGTGCGTCTCCCAGTAATGCCGTGTGTGGAGCATTGTATTGCTGCAGAGACAAATCTCGGTGCGTCTCGCAGTAATGCCGTGTGTGGAGCATTGTATTGCTGCACACACAAATCTCGGTGCGTCTCCCAGTAATGCCGTGTGTTGAGCATTGTATTGCTGCAGACACAAATCTCGGTGCGTCTCGCAATAATGCCGTGTGTTGGGCATTGTATTGCTGCAGAGAAAAATCTCGGTGCGTCTCCCAGTTATGCCGCCTGTGGGGCACTATATGGCTGCAGGCAGAAATCTCGGTGCGTCTCCCAGTAATGCCGTGTGTGGAGCATTGTATTGCTGCAGACACAAATCTCGGTGCGTCGGGCAGTAATGCCGTGTGTGGAGCATTTTATTGCTGCAGACACAAATCTCGGTGCGTCTCCCAGTAATGCCGTGTGTTGAGCATTGTATTGCTGCAGAGATAAATCTCGGTGCGTCTCGCAGTAATGGCGTATGTTGGGCATTGTATTCCTGCAGAGACGAATCTTGGTGCGTCTCCCAGTAATGCCGTGTGTTGAGCATTGTGTTGCTGCAGACACAAATCTCGGTGCGTCTCCCAGTAATGCCGTGTGTGGAGCATTGTATTGCTGCAGAGACCAATCTTGGTGCGTCTCCCAGTTATGCCGTGTGTGGAGCATTGTATTGCTGCAGAGACAAATCTCGGTGCGTTTCCCAGTAATGCCGTGTGTTGAGCATTGTGTTGCTGCAGACACAAATCTCGGTGCGTCTCCCAGTAATGCCGTCTGTGAGGCACTATATGGCTGCAGGCAGAAATGTCGGTGCGTCTCCCAGTAATGCCATATGTGGAGCATTGTATTGCTGCAGACACAAATCCCGGTGCGTCTCCCAGTAATGCCGTGTGTTTAGCATTGTATTGCTGCAGAGACGAATCTCGGTGCGTCTCGCAGTAATGCCGTCTGTGGGGCATTGTATTGCTGCAGACACAAATCTCGGTGCGTCTCCCAGTAATGCCGTGTGTTGAGCATTGTGTTGCTGCACACACAAATCTCGGTGCGTCTCCCAGTAATGCCGTCTGTGGGGCACTATATGGCTGCAGGCAGAAATCTCGGTGGGTCTCCCAGTAATGCCATATGTGGAGCATTGTATTGCTGCAGACACAAATCCCGGTGCGTCTCCCAGTAATGCCGTGTGTTTAGCATTGTATTGCTGCAGAGACGAATCTCGGTGCGTCTCCCAGTAATGCCGTGTGTTGAGCATTGTGTTGCTGCAGACACAAATCTCGGTGCGTCTCCCAGTAATGCCGTGTGTTGGGCATTGTATTGCTGCAGAGAAAAATCTCGGTGCGTCTCGCAGTAATGCCGTCTGTGGGGCACTATATGGCTGCAGGCAGAAATCTCGGTGCGTCTCCCAGTAATGCCGTCTGTGAGGCACTATATGGCTGCAGGCAGAAATGTCGGTGCGTCTCCCAGTAATGCCATATGTGGAGCATTGTATTGCTGCAGACACAAATCCCGGTGCGTCTCCCAGTAATGCCGTGTGTTTAGCATTGTATTGCTGCAGAGACGAATTTCGGTGTATCTCCCAGTAATGTCGTGTGTGGAGCATTGTATTGCTGCAGAGACAAGTCTCGGTGCGCCTCGCAGTAATGCCGTGAACGCCCGTTGTGGATCGTCCACGGCAGCACGCATCATATCATCTGGCACTACCAGGTTGGTCTGCTTGGGGTCAAAGAAATACATTTTATCCATGTCTCCAGGAATCCCTGGTACCAAGGTGACATTCTGTAAGCTTGCAGCCTCGTAGGCGGGATGCCACTGGCTATAAAACGATACAACGCTTGTCGGCGCTGTGGTTATCACATCTTCCTCTAAAATCTTCATGACCCAGAACTTCTTTCCACATGCCGTAGGGTTGCTCACCGTCATCGTATAGGTATGCTATACTAAACTTGGTGGACCTATAGCGGAACTCGGTAGTCACTCCTGGCTCTGTTTGCATTGAATCTGTCGGAGCATACTATCGTTACGAGATAACGTTCTCTCACAGAACGTGCACGTAAACGACAGGTTTATTAGTCGACCAATACATATGTACTCATCAGGAACACGTCTACGGACACCACCACCAACATCAAGGGGCGTTTACGTTTATGGATATCAAATTCTGAATTGCCAAGGTGTCTATGGAGTTTAGCATCTAAAAGTATTTCGCCCCTGCTGGCATATAAGTTACTATAGAAAATAAAATTTTCATTCATGGCATACTCCGTTTTGAAGGGATAATTTAGGAAAATTTTTGTTAGTGTAATTACACTTCTCCAAATTCAGGAAGTATCGAGTGGGTTTTTTGCCCTGTTCAATCCACCTAGCTTGTGAATGAATCGTTACTCCCTCTAAATATTATTTCACGCAAATCTTTAAGCTCTAAATTTTTTTAAATTTACTGTTTTATCCGGACATGGGAGTTTCTGAAATACATTGCCAATATCCTTCTCTATCCCCATTATTTTAGCATCATGTTTTTTTTTCAGAAAAGCTGAATGTCATATTGCTTTACTTCTACTTTTCCTCAGAATCATTTTCAAACACAAGTCTTCAGCAATATTTAATAGGGCATCTCACCTCTACCGTAATCCGCCTCAGTTGCGATGCAACAATACTCAGCCCTACAGTGTATTGGATATGGTACACTTGAGAGCCTGGGAAATCTCTGTAATGTATCTCGCAGAACTCGCAGAACCTAGAATAGGTTTTCCAGAAGACTATTCTGTGAATGATATTACGCAGTCGGTATGTCGGCACCTCTTCCCACTTCCCTTATATGTGTTGTAATTTCAAAATACTTTTCCTTTTTTTGTTTCTGGGAACTACCATCATTTAGTACATTTGAGTGGTCCTATGGGTATTCCGACAGAATAATTTATTTTCGAAAGAGAAAAAACCTATTAGTTCATTTGATACAATTGGAAAAAACCCTGCCTAGTAGCTTGTCGTCCATTTTTACCACACTGTATTTTTGTGCCGCTGTATGTTGCGGCAGACATCCACCATATTCATATCTATCATCATCATCTCGAGCATTGCCTGACGGGCTCTAGTATTGTTCACCTGTGCATAGTTATAATAGTCTGACTGGGGATCCTGTGCCATAGTCCAGTATCCACATATAATCATAAAAGGGTTTTCAAAACCAAAACATTTGCATTTAATATCCATGCTATATAAAGTTGGGTCATCAGAACTGAATAAGTGAGTAACACGCATACCGTCAAGCTTTACAGCCCACTGCTAGAACCTGGAACGCTAGAGCCTGAAACGGCTCTGTTTTTATTCTGAGTAATGAAATATTTCTACTAACTCTTTTGTGTTCAGTCTCAGTGTCACCTGGTGGAGAGTAATGCAACTTCTCCAGTCTCACACTTCAATCCGCTCCGAGTTTTGAAATTTCCCCAACCCTAGTGAACTAAGGTAGTGAATATGTACAGGTAGCACATTTGTAAACAAATCTGAAATAACTTTGGATAACTTTTGATGTATCTACAATTTTCATAAAGCTGAATATCACAAGAGAGGAAGATATCACAAATGGGACAAATTCATCTTTATTATGAACCCCACTCCGTAATAGGATATACTGATACTATCTGTTAATAGTCCAAGATGAAACCGTAGAAAGTGTATTATTTAGTAGAAAATGGCAAAAGTTCAGTATGGTATATAATGTATAAAGCCTATTTTGTGTATATCATTACATTTACTTTAGTTGCGTTTGGTGGTTTCTCGTGGCATCATATTGTATACACTCTTGCTGTCCGTACTCTACAGTTTGGGAGGTTATTCTGGCAATGAGGGAACGAGGGAAGTGTATTCTGCAGAACAAGTAAAAAGCATCCTGAAATCTAAATGGGTATTTACATATATAGAACCAGAAGTCCATCAATTGCGCGTAATGCATTACGGTATGCATCTCCTTTGAAATATACTGAATCATTCATCATCTTGTTAGTGCAGTTATGTACTGATAATTGCTCTAATTTGTCCCTTCGCAACCTGTGAAAAGTACATCACTTCTGTTTTCCTTCACCATCTATGCTTGTAATGTTGAGTTCAACTGAGCCTGTAAGCCAAATGATCGGAGGCAATTATCCAAGGCATACCTGCAGCATTTATGGACCTGGAAGGTCTGGTGGAGGGAATGTGAGTGGAAGTCCCCAAGTAAAATTTTGTGAATGCAATAACTGCATGAATGAAGGTCTATAGAAATTCACTTTCTTGTCAAAATGTAATAGAAATATAACAGTTTACGGTTGATGTTTTCGGTCAACTAAGATTTGTCAGAATTCCGGAACATTATATGTGTATTTCCTGAAGAGAATTGGAATTGTAATTGCTTCGCTTTGAGAACTATTTGTCAGAAGCTGGCAGGGACAATGTTGTCTATTTGTCTATGTTAAAATATTCCGTATACAGCAACACAATGCTCTACATACGGCAGTACTGGGGGACGCACCGAGTATTCCGTCTGCAGCAATACAATGCTATGAATACGAGATTTGTATCTGAAGCAATACAATCATGAAAACACGGCATTAGTGGGAGACGCACCCATATTTCTCTCTGCAGCCATATAGTGCCCCACAGACGGCATTACTGCGAGACGCACCGAGATTTTTCTCTGCAGCAATACAATGCCCAACACACGGCATTACTGGGAGACGCACCGAGATTTGTCTTTGCAGCAACACAATGCTCAACACACGGCATTACTAGGAGACGCACCGAGATTCGTATCTGCAGCAATACAATACTAAACACACGGCATTACTGGGAGACGCACCGACATTTCTGCCTGCAGCCATATAGTGCCTCACAGACGGCATTACTGGGAGACGCACCGAGATTTCTGCCTTCAGCCATATAGTGCCCCACAGACGGGATTACTGCGAGACGCACCGAGATTTTTCTCTGCAGCAATACAATGCCCAACACACGGCATTACTGGGAGACGCACCGATATTTGTCTCTGCAGCAATACAATGCTACACACACGGCATTACTGGGAGACGCACCGAGATTCGTATCTGCAGCAATACAATGCTAAACACACGGCATTACTGGGAGACGCTCCGGGATTTGTGTCTGCAGCAATACAATGCCAAACATACGGCATTAGTGGGAGACGCACCGAGATTTCTGTCTGCAGCTATATACTGCCCGACATACGGCATTACTGGGAGACGCACCAAGATTGGTATCTGCAGCAATACAATGCTCCACACACGGCATTACTGGGAGACGCACCGAGATTTGTGTCTGCAGCAACACAATCCTCAACACACGGCATTACTGGGAGACGCACCGAGATTTCTGCCTGCAGCCATATAGTGCCCCACAGACGGCATTACTGCGAGACGCACCGAGATTTTTCTCTGCAGCAATACAATGCCCAACACACGGAATTACTGGGAGACGCACCGAGATTTGTGTCTGCAGCAACACAATGCTCAACACACGGCATTACTGGGAGACGCACCGAGATTCGTCTCTGCAGCAATACAATGCTAAACACACGGCATTACTGGGAGACGCACCGGGATTTGTGTCTGCAGCAATACAATGCTCCACATATGGCATTACTGGGAGACCCACCGAGATTTCTGCCTGCAGCCATATAGTGCCCCACAGACGGCATTACTGGGAGACGCACCGAGATTTGTGTGTGCAGCAACACAATGCTCAACACACGGCATTACTGGGAGACGCACCGAGATTTGCGTCTGCAGCAATACAATGCTACACACACGGCATTACTGGGAGACGCACCGAGATTCGTCTCTGCAGCAATACAATGCTAAACACACGGCATTACTGGGAGACGCACCGGGATTTGTGTCTGCAGCAATACAATGCTCCACACACGGCATTACTGGGAGACGCACCGAGATTTTTCTCTGCAGCAACACAATGCCCAACACACGGCATTACTGGGAGACGCACCGAGATTGGTCTCTGCAGCAATACAATGCTACACACACGGCATTACTGGGAGACGCACCGAGATTCGTCTCTGCAGCAATACAGTGCCCAACACACGGCATTACTGGGAGACGCACAAATATTTTTCTCTGCAGCAATACAATGCTACACACACGGCATTACTGGGAGACGCACCGAGATTCGTCTCTGCAGCAATACAATGCTAAACACACGGCATTACTGGGAGACGCACCGGGATTTGTGTATGCAGCAATACAATGCTCCACACACGGCATTACTGGGAGACGCACCGAGATTTGTGTCTGCAGCAACACAATACTCAACACACGGCATTACTGGGAGACGCACCGAGATTTCTGCCTGCAGCCATATAGTGCCCCACAGACGGCATTACTGCGAGACGCACCGAGATTTTTCTCTGCAGCAATACAATGCTACACACACGGCATTACTGGGAGACGCACCGAGATTCGTCCCTGCAGCAATACAATGCCCAACACACGGCATTACTGGGAGACGCACCGATATTTTTCTCTGCAGCAATACAATGCTACACACACGGCATTACTGGGAGACGCACCGAGATTCGTCTCTGCAGCAATACAATGCTAAACACACGGCATTACTGGGAGACGCACCGGGATTTGTGTCTGCAGCAATACAATGCTCCACACACGGCATTACTGGGAGACCCACCGAGATTTGTGTTTGCAGCAACACAATGCCCAACAAACGGCATTACTGGGAGACGCACCGAGATTTCTGCCTGCAGCCATATAGTGCCCCACAGACGGCATTACTGCGAGACGCACCGAGATTTTTCTCTGCAGCAACACAATGCCCAACACACGGCATTACTGGGAGACGCACCGAGATTTGTCTCTGCAGCAACACAATGCTCAACACACGGCATTACTGGGAGACGCACCGAGATTCGTATCTGCAGCAATACAATGCTAAACACACGGCATTACTGGGAGACGCACCGACATTTCTGCCTGCAGCCATATAGTGCCTCACAGACGGCATTACTGGGAGACGCACCGAGATTTCTGCCTGCAGCCATATAGTGCCCCACAGACGGGATTACTGCGAGACGCACCGAGATTTTTCTCTGCAGCAATACAATGCCCAACACACGGCATTACTGGGAGACGCACCGAGATTCGTCTCTGCAGCAATACAATGCTAAACACACGGCATTACTGGGAGACGCACCGGGATTTGTGTCTGCAGCAATAAAATGCTGCACATATGGCATTACTGGGAGACGCACCGACATTTCTGCCTGCAGCCATATAGTGCCTCACAGACGGCATTACTGGGAGACGCACCGAGATTTCTGCCTGCAGCCATATAGTGCCCCACAGACGGGATTACTGCGAGACGCACCGAGATTTTTCTCTGCAGCAATACAATGCCCAACACACGGCATTACTGGGAGACGCACCGATATTTGTCTCTGCAGCAATACAATGCTACACACACGGCATTACTGGGAGACGCATCGAGATTCGTATCTGCAGCAATACAATGCTAAACACACGGCATTACTGGGAGACGCACCGGGATTTGTGTCTGCAGCAATACAATGCTAAACATACGGCATTACTGGGAGACGCACCGAGATTTCTGCCTGCAGCTATATACTGCCCGACATACGCCATTACTGGGAGACGCACCGAGATTTTTCTCTGCAGCAATACAATGCCCAACACACGGCATTACTGGGAGACGCACCGATATTTGTCTCTGCAGCAATACAATGCTACACACACGGCATTACTGGGAGACGCATCGAGATTCGTATCTGCAGCAATACAATGCTAAACACACGGCATTACTGGGAGACGCACCGGGATTTGTGTCTGCAGCAATACAATGCTACACACACGGCATTACTGGGAGACGCACCGAGATTCGTATCTGCAGCAATACAATGCTAAACACACGGCATTACTGGGAGACGCACCGGGATTTGTGTCTGCAGCAATACAATGCTAAACATACGGCATTACTGGGAGACGCACCGAGATTTCTGTCTGCAGCTATATACTGCCCGACATACGGCATTACTGCGAGACGCACCAAGATTGGTATCTGCAGCAATACAATGCTCCACACACGGCATTACTGGGAGACGCACCGAGATTTGTGTCTGCAGCAACACAATCCTCAACACACGGCATTACTGTGAGACGCACCGAGATTTCTGCCTGCAGCCATATAGTGCCCCACAGACGGCATTACTGCGAGACGCACCGAGATTTTTCTCTGCAGCAATACAATGCCCAACACACGGCATTACTGGGAGACGCACCGAGATTTGTGTCTGCAGCAACACAATGCTCAACACACGGCATTACTGGGAGACGCACCGAGATTCGTCTCTGCTGCAATACAATGCTAAACACACGGCATTACTGGGAGACGCACCGGGATTTGTGTCTGCAGCAATACAATGCTCCACATATGGCATTACTGGGAGACGCACCGAGATTTTTCTCTGCAGCAACACAATGCCCAACACACGGCATTACTGGGAGACGCACCGAGATTGGTCCCTGCAGCAATACAATGCTACACACACGGCATTACTGGGAGACGCACCGAGATTCGTGTCTGCAGCAATACAATGCTAAACACACGGCATTACTGGGAGACGCACCGAGATTTGTGACTGCAGCAATACAATGCTCCATACACGGCATTACTGGGAGACGCACCGAGATTGGTCTCTGCAGCAATACAGTGCTACACACACGGCATTACTGGGAGACGCACCGAGATTCGTCTCTGCAGCAATACAATGCTAAACACACGGCATTACTGGGAGACGCACCGGGATTTGTGTCTGCAGCAATACAATGCTCCACACACGGCATTACTGGGAGACGCACCGAGATTTTCTGCAGCCGGCTTTGAAGCGTGCCAGCACACGGCATTACTGAGACGCACCGGATTGGTTGCCTGCAGCAATACAATGCTAAACACGGCATTACTGGGAGACGCACCGGGATTTGTGTCTGCAGCAATACAATGCTCCACACACGGCATTACTGGGAGACGCACCGAGATTTTCTCTGCAGCAACACAATGCCCAACACACGGCATTACTGGGGGAACGCACCGAGATTCGTCTCTGCAGCAATACAATGCTAAACACACGGCATTACTGGAGACGCACCGGGATTTGTGTCTGCAGCAATACAATGCTCCACACACGGCATTACTGGGAGACGCACCGAGATTTGTGTCTGCAGCAATACAATGCTACACACACGACATTACTGGGAGACGCACCGAGATTCGTCTCTGCAGCAATACAATGCTAAACACACGGCATTACTGGGAGACGCACCGGGATTTGTGTCTGCAGCAATACAATGCTCCACACACGGCATTACTGGGAGACGCACCGAGATTCGTCTCTGCAGCAATACAATGCTAAACACACGGCATTACTGGGAGACGCACCGAGATTTGTGACTGCAGCAATACAATGCTCCATACACGGCATTACTGGGAGACGCACTGAGATTTGTGTGTGCAGCAATACAATGATAAATTATTGGGAAAATAATTCGCGCTAAATACATGTATTGTGTGCCATTTATGTGTTACTGGAAAGTACAATAAGCAAATAGAAAAACAACAACAGCACGCTAACTTATGGCATTTGAAAAAAATGATTCTATTTTATGTTACAGCTGTGTAAATATTATGGTCGCAGTTTGAACAGGCGGAAAGTACTGTGCAGAGTTGTGCCCCTTGATTACTGGGAGGCGCACTCCTGGGAGACGCACCGCTACTGCCAGACGCACCGGCTGCAAGCTGCAGTCATCCCTTATTCGAGACCCAACACACGGCATTACTGGGAGACGCACCGAGATTGGTCTCTGCAGCAAGACAATGCTACACACACGGCATTACTGGGAGACGCACCGAGATTCGTCTCTGCAGCAATACAATGCTAAACACACGGCATTACTGGGAGACGCACCGAGATTTGTGACTGCAGCAATACAATGCTCCATACACGGCATTACTGGGAGACGCACCGAGATTTGTGTGTGCAGCAATACAATGATAAATTATTGGGAAAATAATTCGCGCTAAATACATGTATTGTGTGCCATTTATGTGTTACTGGAAATTACAATAAGCAAATAGAAAAACAACAACAGCACGCTAACTTATGGCATTTGAAAAAAATGATTCTATTTTATGTTACAGCTGTGTAAATATTATGGTCGCAGTTTGAACAGGCGGAAAGTACTGTGCAGAGTTGTGTCCCTTGATTACTGGGAGGCGCACTCCTGGGAGACGCACCGCTACTGCCAGACGCACCGGCTGCAAGCTGCAGTCATCCCTTCTTCGCTCTATCCGTCGAGGGTGGAGTTTCCTGAACAGAGCTACATCTCTCTCATAATCCACTTTATGACCAAAGTGTATGTTCATGAGCGCCAAAGCGGAAAGTCGTGGTGACGCGTCACTACTGAAACGGAGCATGCGCATTTCTGGGGATTATACTTGGTGTAAGAACGCACAAGACAAAGCCTACAATAGCCTGTCTGAGCTCAACAATGCGTCTAGACGTGACCCTTTTCAGCTGCACAAAAGCCTCAACAAAAGCCTCATCAATGCGTTCTTACACCAAGTATCGACCATTTCTGGAGACGGACTTCTATTTTATTTCTTTCTTTTCTCTTTTGCTTTTTTGTTTTGTTTTTGTTTTCGTTTTTTCTGTTTTTTTTTTGTTTTTTTATTCTGTTTTTTTTTTTTGGTGCGTCAAAGGGGGGGGGGTCGTTCGCACCTGACGACCCACCCCCCTAGCGACGTCCCTTGGTTGGTGTGCAATTTTTAGCTGTAAAGACTGTTAAATGGACTGACCCATGTTCGATTTTCCCACAAAGTGGGACAATCCAAGATGGCGGCAAATAGTAATCCAGAAGCTGCTATATGTAATCGACCTAATTTTCACTGATGGTTTTCAAATTGAACATATTGGTGTGTCTCGATTGTTTTACCAATTTACTCATATTCCTCCATTGGAGATCCCATTTGCAGATAAAAGTTACTTCCCCTTGATCCACCAGGTGGCACTGTCCGCACATGCGTACTCGAGCTCGTTCTCTTTTTCCCTCTGCAACGAGAGACATGTTGTGCCAAGGTCGCAGCGTGAGGGAGGACGAGATGGGCACATTTATCTGACAGCAGGTTTGATTTGATAAAAAAATATTGAACATTGTTTATAAATGTCTTATATTTGTGGCTCAAATCTACACCTGCTATCACTGATGCCAGACTCCCAGCAGTGGTGGTTGGGACACCGAACTTGTAGTTCCTGGCTCGAGATGCAGCGTAAGCCACCTGTGATGATCTAGATCTGGTAACCTGAAAATACTCTTAGAGATTTCCCCTGTCGTGAGAGAAGCGTAGGGATGTCAAAGAGCATCCAATAAGACGGCGAAGAAGGGGGGTATGTAAATACCGAACCCAGACCGACTACTGGAGAACCAGTAGATCATGATGTTGTAGCCGTCTTGACATCTCTGTGAAATCCCTCCGCCTCCGGCATGGCTGTTGGTGATACTTACCTCAGGCTTGGGACTTGCTTGCTGGTCTTGTTCTTCGCCCCCTCCCCCCTTTTTTACGAGAGGGCTAGTGGACAATGCGCTGGGCTGCTACTACAGGTCCCAGTGATGTCACCCTGTCCGTCTGGACGAGATGTCTCGTAAATAGAAGCTGGTAAAAGTTGAGTTGGCTGTGCCTGCGCAGGACTGGACTATA
Organism: Hanleya hanleyi; assembly: GCA_036873755.1. Lineage (NCBI taxonomy): Eukaryota > Metazoa > Mollusca > Polyplacophora > Lepidopleurida > Hanleyidae > Hanleya > Hanleya hanleyi. The sequence continues at coordinate 86,360 of JAVTVY010021564.1, read as the reverse complement.
TCATCTGACGATAGGTTCCTCCACAGGTGCCAGGAAATCGTGCAAAGATGATGATGCTAGTAGAGAAGGGGCATCCATTGCAAGTTGATACGCCTCGTGAATCATCTTCAGCCAGGGTGCTATCATATACTTGGTAACATCGGATGTCACCGTCCAGTATAGTGATAGACATAATAGACGTCTGAATCCCATTGCTGGATCTGTGCAAAGTTGATAATGGCAGATGGCTCTACTGGATAGAGAAGGAGCTCATCTTCCAATCCATTGGCGAAGTCCGAAAGTGCCGGAATCGAGTATAGGTGTTGTTCACAAAGGCCAAAACGAGTAGGCTGATTCCTTGTATGAATTCCGGGACCGGGCGGAAGAATGTTCTGGACCAACCCTCTGCTCCGGTGTGGGACTTTCCAAAGCGTGCCGTTCAGATATCCCTGTTCCTAAGGTGAAGACGTAAGGAAGGCTGTAAGATAGTGTTTTCACTGGACTTGACTGTAGAAAGTTCCAGTGAAAACCTAAATAATGCTCTCAGGACGACCACAAAGGTTCCACCTGTTTAAGTTCGTCGAGGTTGTAATGCGATAGCTCAGAGTAGTGCAGAAATACTGCCGGTCTGGCAGATGTCCACCCTCGTGGACAAGCGTAACACCTTGTGATCTGTATCTTTCCATGGCTCTAGCTGATGTTCACACTCGTGGATGGGCGTAACACCTTGACTAGGGCTGATCTGTAAACTTCACTGGTACTGATCTGAAACTTTTTTCCAGATGTAGATGGAGTAAAAATCTGTTACTACCGAAGTAGAGGCAGCAACAGGATGGATTCCTCGAGACCGGCACTTGAAATACGACCACTTCGACTGGTACAGTTGAGGTGTGGAAGATCGGTTAGCTGATACCGTAGTTTCCGCAACCGTTCTAGATGAAAGCTATTTCTGTGAGGCAATCTCGCTGAACTGCGATGCAGCCACAGTGGTACGATGAGAATTATGACGCAGTCATGCTGCGTGATCTTCAGAGGAACTTCCTGTATCATGGCGATTGGCAGGAAGGCATAGGCCAGGGAGTTGTCCCACTTGATCAATGAGGCGTCGATGGCCAGGATTTGCAGATCTATGATGAAGCTGACGAAGAGTTGTAGTTCTGTCTTGGCTCTTGTCGCAAACAGGTCTCTCAGAGGTTATCCCCAACAATGGAAATCTGTTGGAATACCTCTTTGTGGGGCGCCACTTCATCTGGATGATCTTGTCTGGACGGGATAAGTTATCTTCGATGATGGGATAGGCTGTTCGCTGTCCGTCGTCCTTGTGTGTGGCGGCCCGGCTTTGGCATTGTGGGTTGTGTCCAGTGGAGTAAGTTCCTGGCCTGGTTTCCTGGAATTCTAGCCACGATCCGGAACACCCCTTCCCTCGTCTTTGCTTGTGTGAAAGATGACAATCGAGTTGTCAAAGGTCACGAGACGATCCCTGGAGTTGAGTGTTCTGCATGGTGTCCATGCGTGGAACCCGTCGCGCGGACGCCAGTGTCCCGGTGTCCAAGCGTGGGACCCATCGTGTGGACGGGCCACCGGAACCGATGAGTTGACGGCTTGCTCCAGAGGTACGGCTGACGGATGTACTGTAGTGGCTGTATCTGTAAACGACCACATTGCGTGATGTCTTGTACTGATGTCAGCAGTCCCAGTAAATTCCTGCAAATTCACCAAAGTTTGCAAGCTACCTGATTGTCAATGCCTGGCAAATGGCCTGAAATGCACGGTCACTTGTAAGTTACAGACCTTTGACAACATGGCTGATGAGGACTTCCAACAAGATCAGGATTAGTTGTACAGTGAACTACAATGACTCGTGCGAACTGTTCATTTTGTAGCTACTTGATGAAGATGAAAGATTCATTGCAGAACTGCTTGTTTCCCTCTTAATTATATCATGCTCGATTTGGAGGATACCAAACATGTGTAGGGTGGTATGCGGGGAAGGTGGTGGTGGGGGGGGGGGGGGAGAGGTGGAGGCATTTTATTCTGCCAAATATTCAGTGATTACACACGATGTTACTATCCCAACTATATATTTCGGTCGAGCTCTACCAAATAATGTCAAGAAATCCAAGATGGCCCTCATGATGGAATCACGATGGCATCACGAGGTAATTATGGTCTTTAGTTTGGTTTTTATTTTCATATTTCTTCCTAAAGAACTGCAAAAACTAATAAAAATGATAGATACTACTCAGCTTTGGCAAAATAAATTACTTTCGTGAGCTTACAGCCAAATTAACTTGGGCAAAAGATGGACTTATTAAGTTCACAAATGTGATTTTCTGGGGACACCATGCGGCCGCCATTTTGAATTTTCCCATGAACATTTGCGCCTAGAATACTGCAATTAGGCTAAACATGGCCTAAACTATTCAGTCAGGCATAAACTATTCAGTCAGGAAGTTTCAACTTGCTAGCTGTCTTCTATACCGAAATAGCTTGAAAACTTTCAAAAACTGCCCATGATTTCCCGCCTTGGTCAGGTAGGGTTACCGTTCATTGGTTGCCATATTATTCAGACTATGTTGCCACACCATACAGCACATGATCTGCTTCACTATATTAGATCAGCCATTATGTAAAATTGGACAGGAATTGAACAGAAAGAAATACCTGTATCTTGACCAAGAGATCTTTCTTTGATCCTCCTGGCTTTTCATAGATTTTGGGACGCCATCTTGGATTGACCCACTTTTTGATACTTAGCTACCACTCTGAGATGGCCAGCAGGTTTTTTGTCACCTACAGGTATCACGTGATAAGAAAAACATCATGAAGCTTTGCCCCTCAAGATGGTACCAAAAAATAAGTCAAATTTCGGGTCCTAGCTCATGGACTAGTACACTGGGCGCCGCCATTGCACTACCGTGTGACGTTTTTAGATGAGCGGAAGTTAGCGTATACTCATCTAAAAACGTCACAACGTCATGGAGATTTAAGGTTGATTGAGTTGATCATGCCGATAATTCGCACGAGGAGGAACTCAGTAAATCCACTGACGTTCTAATTGATTTTAGTAGCTCAAGTGTAATCATGAAAATGTTTACGAACGTAGAAGCATCGTCGTTCAACCAAAATCACTATAGATTTGCAGAGGACGCTCTTTCAGTTTACCACTCAGCTTCAGATTTTGTCCAAACTGAATCGGGTAAGTCTCAGTTGAAAAACTTGGGGAAGAAAATCTTCAGTTGACCGATATAACCTAAAGCATTTTTCTTTTAGAAATTACCCCCGTGGGATTTGCCGCGCCAGTTTTTTCCTCGAATTCAAACTCGGATCAAGCGTTAGCCGTGACGTTGTCCTGAATGCTGACGTCATCATTCACGTCATTCCACAGGCAACATGGCGGCGCCCACGTCGATCTCAAAGCGGAAACATGGCTTCACGAATTGTAATAAAAATAATAGGTTATCTCCCTCAACGATAGTGAAATGTTTGGTTATATTCCTTTGAGAGTCTGACCTTTGTAATATGAACCTATATAAAATAAAGTAAGTATTCCTTTAACCTAGGGAAGGGAGATAACCTAATGGAGAAAACCAGCAAAAACATGGAAAATGGCCGCCAAAGATCAAAATCACCTTAAACACTGACACGGCCCACACATGTCCATCATATTGAAACTGAATATTTGATTATTCAATAAACTTGTTAACTATTGTTGTATTTTATTGATACTCTTTGTAATTCTAACGTTCACGTCACTGGGTAATCTTTATACAATGTTCCTATTGCATAGAATATGAATTTGTCTAGTGTTCTACTTATATAAAATGTATACGTTTCATGTATGGCCCTTTTACTGTTGCAACAAGTATCAGCTGTTTTATAACAAAATGTTTCAGTTAAATGTTACATAACATGGAAACATTATCCAAAGAAATAAAGAACCCTACAGAATCACAAGTAGCATATCACAGGGTTCTAGGCAAACAATACATATACACGTATAAAAATGGAAATATAATATGAAATTATTTATGATAGAAAGGAGAAAATAGTTGTGCGAAATAAATTTTGATAGCAATGTTGGATGAGAATATAAGTAATTTCAAATGGTGAACGGAAATTAAATGATGCACATACAATCATTATACATCCACCTTGTCAAGGAAATCAGAATTCAGTTTGCTTTTTCTTATAACTAGAGAAACGTGTTGTAAGTAATTTCTATAATTGGTGAATCGGAAGGATAGAGACGAGTTATCAAAATGACATCGATATTTGTTAGTCAGATAATTCAAAAAGGCTATTAATCCAAGATTTCAACAATTGCCAAAATCCAATCTGAAGTTGCAGAAGTGCACAGTCAATAATATTATGGATCAGTGTATCTCTATCGTTACACCCATCACAGACTGGAGTTGACAAACTTTTACGCTTGTACAAATCATAATTACTAGGATATATATATATATTACCGTATGCAAAATCTGTAGCATTTTCACCTCGTATTCCACTTCAGTGAATGTGATTGGAGTCATATTTGATGGTCCTGAACTATCTCATTTCATTCTCATTAATTACATTTGTCTTTTGTGTGTGTTTTGTCTTATGCGGGTTTAGTCGATCTGATTAAAACCAGATCTACAAAAACAGATGGGAGAGCGTTCTTTTCAAGATTGGGGTTTTGTCGGTATCCCCGATTATTCCCCTTGCCTGTTGGCTTCTCATCTTGAGGGGGCGCCACCACTAATCTTCGCAACCACAACAACACAGCAGGTGCTGTCAAAGACGAGAAGGGCTTTCTTTTGGTAAACAGGTTTAGTTTTCTGTCGTTTGCTCTGTTTGTCAGTTTTATTCAATATATTTTATACTTTAATTGAAGCAGAAGTTGCATTGAATTATATCTTAATTGATTTAGTTGTAGCGGCTGCAAGACATGAGTCATTGACAATTTGACTTTATCATGGTGACCCCAGTTTTCGTTTCCTGAAAAATGTAACATCCCAAGACATACCTAAACTAATGGATATATATTTAAACTAATCAGACAATCTACAATTCTTGATATTGGTAATGGAATATTTCACAATGGTTATCAGACCATCGGTAGCAGTGTAGTTCTTCACTACAAAAAGGATTGGGCATGACGCCATAAATCAGGTTGCACATATTTTTTTTCCAAGGTGTTGCTACCATTCATTTGGGGGGAAAATCCAGATGCATCCCACAGAACCTGCATTTAACATCTGAAGTCCCAAACAAAGGTATTGTCGCACACCAAAATTGTACATAGAATTGTACATCCATACCAAGTTTTACTTCATATCTTCCCCATCTGGGAATTGGTCTAATATGCGTATCTTGAAACCCCTTTTGTTTTGTTTGGGATATCCTCCAATCCAATCTCATACCTGTATGATTGCACTGGATATCCTCTAGTTATGAAGTAGTTAATATATACAGCAACTTCTGTACAGCAAGATACATCAACTTTTCAATATTGGCACCACACTCCAAACAACAGAATGCAGTCCCAGTATATAATAATTTGAGATAACCCACGAATTGCATTCAACATAAACAAGATATACACACTTAGATCTGCCTTTTCCGCCCCCACTGAGTATTTTCTATTATAGATATATTGATACAAATGTTTCATTACCAAATAAAAGTAGAAAATGTTCACTGGAATTAAAAACAAGGCAACACAATTAAGATTAAAAGCTTGAATAGCATTGATATACTTGAAAAAAAAAAAAAAAAAAATTGTTAATAAAAAAAAATTGTTAATATGAGTAAGTCCCCTCAGGAAAGGTAGCCAAAGTATGTTAACAAGTTATTACAACTGATTGAATTACCCTCCGGCTCAATGAAGTGTGCCTGGATTATTTATTCTGCAGCTTATCCAATTATCAGACTCAAATGATTAAAATGAACCAAATTATTGATGCTGTATTGTTTAGTTATGTATGCTATTTCAGTGAATTGAGAAAAAACAAATGTGCTCAAATTACTGCAGTCTAAAATCCTCTGATGTCAGGATGGTGCAAACACTGTTGTACCGGGTATCTAATTGATTGGCCATATTTGTTCTGTTTATTACATTTTGCCATCATTATGACATTCTCTATGTGAGTGAGCAGGTCAGAGCTGCTGTAAGAGCTACTGAGTACAAATAACTTATACTTGTATTCTTTGTTTACAGAATGACCAGGATGTGATGACTGAGAAAGATATGTCCAGAGTGGAACACAAGATGGGAGTGGAGTCGATTCCTCCATACTCAATTTGAGGTATGTACATGTCTGTTGACAATTTTTTCCTAATCTTTAAGGAAGGAAGGAGGGAACAGGGTATTGACAAGTTTCTAAACTAAACCCTCTAAAGTATCAAGTTGTTGGTATATTTCCCCCAGATGACACAAACAGATGGTTATTGTAAGCCATAGGTACATGTGTATCTTGCTGTGGAACGTGTTCACAATTATGATACAATACATTCCCCATTAATGATGTCTCATTTGTTCCGTCATGTTTGGGAAATTTTAGCAGATTCCATGATAACCTACTCCACTTTTACGTCAAATTTTCCGTCCAACCGTAAAATGGCATTCACATCTTTGAAAAAATTAGAATGTACATGTTGGCTAAACCCACCAAGGTTGTGTAATGTATGCATTAGGTTATGTGGACTAGGTTATCGTGAAATCCGCTGATTGGAAGTCATAATAATCCCAATGGTGACAGCTAGGATAAAGGAGAAAGTATATTTGACATCTTTTCATATTTTCACATTATTCCATCTTTATTCATTAGGTTGAGAATAAGAACATGGCCGAATCTGCAGGAACAGAGAAGATGTTGTTTGAAAATGAAGACCATAACAGTGCCTTATTGCAGGAGATGAAGTATATGTATGACAATAACCTGCTCACTGATGTTACACTCAAAGTTCAACAATTGGAATTCTGTTGCCATAGAAATATGTTGGCGGCGACAAGCCCATACTTCAAGGCCATGTTCACAACAAGCCTTACAGAGAGCAGATTAGACTCAATTAACTTGTACGAAGTTGATGCCTGGTCCGTGAAGCAGGTCATCGAGTATGCCTACACGGGGAAGCTGGAAATCACAAAGTACAATGCTCAGAATCTGCTAGCGGCTTCCTCATTATTCCAGATTGCCCCCATACACAGTGCATGTGCCAAGTTCATGGAAACTCAACTGGACTGCCATAACTGTATTGGCATCCACATGTTTGCCCAGGTACACAGCTGTGACGAGCTATACACCAAGGCTATGGAGTACATTGAGAAAAACTTCGTAGACGTATGTGGCACAGATGAGTTTTTGGGACTGATTGCAGATAGACTGTCAGAGATCATTGCATCAGATGAGCTTAATGTTGAATGTGAAGAAGTTGTATTCGAAGCTATCATCCGTTGGGTCCGACATTCCGAATCAGAGAGACTCAAATATCTGGGCGACCTGTTACCCAATGTCAGACTGTGTTTACTAAATTTGAAGTACATAAATGATAGCATCAGACAGAATCCCCTGGTAAAACGCTGCCCAAAATGTTTGAAACTTCTGAAGAACTTGGAAGAGTTTGAGAGAAACCCTGATCATTACAAAGGTGAGCACCGATTTAACATATCACTGAGATCAGGAATGATCAAACCTGAACACTGCCTTCTCTTCATTGGTGGAGTCGACCAGAATAGACCTTCTATAAACTGTTATAACCCCCTCACCAGAGAAACCTTCTTCATGGCGGATTTTCCTGAAATGGAAAACCGAAGTGGGTATTACAGTGTGGAAGACCCCGCCTGTGTTGTGACAGAAGACAACTTGATTTTCGTTGCTGGGGGTAACTACTTGTATAGAGATAACTGGGGGGAAACCCCTTCAGACGAAGAGTCTATTGAAGAGTTTGATGAGGAAGATGTTGTACGGAAAGACTTTTACCAATACGACAACGACCACAATATGTGGGTTCTCCGAGCTCCCATGCTTTTTCCAAAATCCAATTTCACCCTGGCTTATGCCGATCAAAAAATCTATTGTTTTGGAGGATTGACGGTTAACCAGCACCCAACAGAAATCATCGAGTGTTACGACGTTGTGAAGAACCGATGGAATTATGTGGGAATGATGCCTACAACCCTAGTAGACCTGGCCTCGGTGACTCACAATGGACAAATATATGTTCTGGGGGGAAGAACTGGTGTTGGGGCACACAATGTGGTGATGCGTTATGATCCTAAGAAGGCGGAATGGATACCACTGGCTGGCATGCCAACGCCCAGATTCAAGTTTGGAGCCTGTGTGGCTGGAGAGGAGATCTATGTTGCCGGTGGTCAGATTTATTCTCACTCTTCACACACCATCAACAGGGAGGCGCTCAAGTCTGTGGAGATTTACAATATAGAGGAGAACCAGTGGCGACAGGGCCCTGAGTTACCCGAGGATATGTATAACTGTGGACTTGCCCTCATCAGTGGCAGTTTATTTGCTTGCGGAACGACAGAATACCAGAGATCAGCCTTCAGAATATACCGCTACAATACCGTGTGCAAACTAGACATGGTCAAGAACCAGTGGGACCAAATAGAAACAGACCTTTGTGATATCCATGACTTCTGCTGTGTGGCTGCCAGGTTACACACCAGAAAACTCTCACAGGTCTTCAGGCCAGAGGTGGACACTTAGCCCTGAGAGTAGGCATGTGACTTAAGGTCAAAGTTGGATGCTTAATCTCAGACCTACAGTAGACAGTCTGTGACCTGCTATGGAGCCTTAATATATTACCAGAGATGCTCCGTTATAAATCTGAAGCTGGAGGTGAACAGTTAACCTTGGCTTGTGACGTAGCTATGTTGCATGTTCAATCCCATGGTCATGACCACAGACAGCCATAACCAGATATACATTGTAGTCGCTCTTGAATCTTGAGGCTAGAGATGAATACTTAGCATGGATTACTGCAGGCCTATTAGGAACTTGGATGCCTCAGGTCCACAGTAGATGGACAATGACCTGCTATGGACAAAGTCAGTAGATAGTTGCTCATGAATCTGAAACGGATGCCATAAGAGACTGTTCCATCTGAGACTTACACCTTCAGCCAAATTGAACAGAGATCAGTACACTTATTCAGAGGCCTCAATGTGTACCATTGTCAAAAGGACAAAACAATATAGTTTGTGGTCAGAGGTGGATCCTCATATTGTAAAATCACACAGTAGAAAACACTCAACCATAAATTTAGATCCAACAAGAGGACAGATCAGTTCTGCACAGGTCTGTTATTCGAAAGGGTTCATTCGAAATTTATCATGCGGACGCCGGTCTCCAAATTCACTTATATGCCTTTTGAAACACTCGCCATACATGATACAGTCACCAAATGAGGAATATATTTATTGGTACATGTAGTTCTCTTATTACAAGTTCTTAAAACTGTAAATACATTATGTATGTCTCAAGATTATGTGATGAAATCACTAATTGAAATCCAGTGCATGTATATTGATACATTGGAGAAAGATGGTTTCTACAAGATTCTTGTGTGCATCCATATGTCTGACCGCCTCCAGTTTCTCATTAACATCTCAAGATGGAATGTCGAGGATCACCAAACGTACAGTACCCATACATATGGTCGATGTACAGAAGCCTACTGAAATTAGCAAGATTGACCTATATTGTCCAGGTCACCAGGTCAAACAGTGTCAGTTTGTCACCAATTACTTGTTACCAATATGTGTGTGGTCATAGTAGAAGCTTTTCAAAGAATTGCCAAGTGACCTATTTTTTAGGATCGCCAGGTTCAAAGTTGGTCTATTTTCATCAATCGCTAAGGTTACCTCCATTTTGAGAATGATAAGACCCAGGCTTAGTGAACTTAAACAATAGCCACATCTCATCATGGGCTAGTCAATCTTGTCCTGGGGTATTGTCATCATGTTCATATATATCCGTCCATGATTCATCCATCTCTGTTTTCTCGTTATCACTGGTCTCAAGAATGAGCATGCCCAGGTGCATCAAACAAACATGACATATGTATGTGATCATGGAATGGAATATAATCAGTGAGAATCCATTTTTCTGGGTCATAAGGTCAAACTGTAAATTTCCCACCTTTCAATTTTATGAAGAATGGTTTTACCTGGGAGTACCAAACTTGCAGTCTATCGAAAAGTGACATTGACCTATTATTTTACATCTTCACAAGTCCAGGTACATCCTAAATCATCAAAGAGGGTTTACCTGGACATTTTTGGTGATTCGAATGAGTTCTTGAGTCGATGCCTCTATTATACAATCTCGTACATTTCATCCCCCGCGCTTGTTTGAATTAGCATGTCGGTATCCCCAGCTTGTGGTTTTTGCTTTGACTTCCGATGTCGATTTCCACTTGACATCAAAGCAGTTTGGCCTGCGATGAAATTGAAACCTATCACATCTCATAACTCGAAGTGGATTGGCCTAATCAACTAGCTTAGCGCGTTCACTGATTGGGTTGATTCAGGGAAAACCCCTTGATCTATTTATATCCAGAACTCGTATGGGTAACTAACCAAGCCAGTGTATCGATCCCAACAGATCGATCGATACACTGGCTCGCAAGGATGATTATTTTAGGGAAACTGTGTCAGATTTTTTGTCACCAATTGGTTTTTTAACTACATGTACCATGATTCCAGAATGATGAGGGCTACACTTATTGAACTTACCTTGGCTTCTGCCGAGATTGGCAGCATTGGCATTTGTATCATGAACACAGTTTTATCTGACAGGCTCTTCAGATACACTTTGTATCTATGAATAAAACATTTACATCATCAGACGAGATTGTATAATGTGATTACAATTTCTGTCCATCCGTTCACATTTGTAGGCTGTGTGATATCTCCAGTTCCAGGTCATGGATTGGTACCAAACTTGGGGTACCAGTATACCTTACCCATGAGGCAAAGAGAAAAACTTAAGCTTTGAGGTCAAAAGTCAATGTGACCGAAAATCAGTATAGTCAAGAAATGCAGATTGTGATGGTGGAAAAGAAGCCTGTTGATTTTTATCTCTCAGCCAGTTTTGGCCAAAGATTATTACCTACATGCCTCCGTCTGTCTATCTATGTCTGTCCATCTTGATCGTTAACACAATATCTCTTGCAGAATTATTGTTAATCTTTCCAAATTCGTTTAGGCCATTGTCACTTAATTGCTTGTTTAGCATGACCTTGATTATTTAAATACACAGGCTAGATGCTATAATTATTTATTATTAATTATTAAATTGCAAACCAATTGTATACGAATATGAAGAAACTGAGCAAGTTTTACTCATAAAAATGTAAATCCCTCATCTATTTAATTTTTAATTATTTGCCCTCAAAATATAGATGAGGGCTGGTCATGCTAAACAACCAATCAATTGACAATTGCCTTAACATTTGCCACTGGCAATGGGTCGAAATCCTACTGGAGATGACCGACTTTGATCTATTTTCAAAGATCAAATTCTAGTATTGGCACTGGGTGCTTAAAAACCTGGAAAGTCCTCGAGTTTTATATTACCAATTTCTAGGCATTGAAAGTACGTACTTGAAATTCCAGATTTTTGTCTGTCGGTCCAGGAAAGCCTTTGAATATTAGTCTTGATAGAATAAAATCTGTCATCATGGTTATTAAAAGACATTTTGTGCCTAAGAGATTGTGCCTCTCACATGGAGAATGCTTGTTTGTAACCATGAAACACTGTCTGGGTCGGAAGTCTGGAATTCCATTGTAATGGTCAAAATAACATGGATGCACGTTTGTAACGGGAGATTCTTTGCCGTAACCCAAACATTTCGTTTTAACAGATGTCGTAGAAACGGGGACTGACTGTATGTTGTTGGTTATCTTATCTCATGTCATTTGTGAGCAATCAATTATTGAAAATGCAAGAAAAAGTCCTGACAAAGAAATTGATTTAGGTCCTAGAAATTCATGAAAAAATAATTTTCATGTAGTGTGGAAACCCTGTATTGGTGATACATTTTGAAGGATTACATCTTAGTCTCTTCAAGTTCATAGTTGCAAATGGTGATTGCCCAGAAAGCTTTCTAATTTGACAGACCTTGACCTTGAATGTATATATCACGGGATCATGGTTCGACTCAAAGGTGTGTGTGGGCATATATTAAAGCCCACAAGGCTCTTGTTGGAATCTGTAAATACACAGATTTTATGTACTGCACAAAATTATGTCTAACCATATCTATACCTTTTGCGAATACTCTTATTCTATACATGAAGTTGAACAGTTCTTGCAGCTTGACTTCAGATTTGTGTCTGTCATGGGTAGGCCTTTATGGACCAATATTGTGTGCCAATTCATTGTTTCATTGTTGGGGAGAGTGTGATCACACACCCACACCATCACTCACTTGAAAATATACTCAGTGGTGTGAACAGCACTCCTACAGGATATCTTGGACTATGATATCACACTTCCAAAGGTCCTGGTATTTCAGGATTGCCTTTTACAGCCCTGCTGCTTATTTAGAAAAAAATGCCCATTTTTTCATAGTACATCATCATACAATGCATGTAATGCTGTGTTTTAATGACGGAGCAGTCCACATGTATTTTTCTGTATCATCATCCAGAATTTGTGAATCATGTGAAAGTGATCAACTGATAGGACAGTTTTCAAGGCTTCCTCGGTTCTTATCTCAATGTGGGTGGGTAAGGTTGGGGTGTGGGTCAGGGGGAGGGGTCAAAAGTGTTCAGTGCTCTTCCCCTCCCCTCCACCCATCAGGCCTGGACAAATTAAAGTTTGTGCAACCCTTGTTAGATATTCATGCTGGTATGAAAATGTTAAAAACATATGCAAAAAGGGTTGTGCAAAAAATCATTTTGCGTAACCTTTGTGTAAGCTGAACTATTAAAAGGTCATGCTATTTGTCCAGGCCAACCCATGTCACCAACTTGCTTCTGGTTATCAACAGACCATCACCAAGAGATATCAATGTATTCAAGTGGAGGAAATATTTCCTCTAGACCTTGAATGGGGTGAGTTGTCCTGTATCATCATGATTTGTGATAATAATTAGTTCTGAAGTCTGCAGTCATGCTGGCAAGTTTATCTGTCGAGGAGAAATTATCGGTATTTTCCTGTACTGTATTGTGACTGCTTCTGTATATCACAAGGTCTTTAATAATTCAATCATTTGAAAACCAACTTTAGAGGCCAATTCTAAAACATATTCTGCTACATTCTGCACTTTTAATATTGTTCAAAACTGTTCACAACTGGATTTCTGTAAAAGATGTTGGCAATAGAAAATTTCCTTCAGTTTAAGGTTTTTTTAATTGAGTTTTAATGTAGTCTAACATGATTGAATTATTATAGATCAAACATAAATAACATGATCGAGCTTTACGATGAATATAATACACAAATACATCACGATGCATGTATATATTATATTTGCAATTTACTTGATTGCCATTTTTAAATATATACTGTTAACTGTTGAGTGGATCACAATTTTAGACTCCAGTAGTTTACTATATGGTAATCCCTCTAATAATTCAATCCCCCTATCAACATTCAATCACTCCCAACTTTTGAGACAAAACTCATCAGTAGTTCTAATAAATTTCATCACCCTCGGAAATCATTGAAATAACAAAAAAACTAATGGATTATATGAATAATTCTGTACCATTTTGTCAATTTCCTGTTCTAATAAATTTGATCACCCCCAGATTTTATGGTGAGTTTTTTCACTTCCTGGAATTATTTGAGGGATTACCGTGGACTATAATAATAGTACATATTGTATTCCTCTTCCAGCATGTCTAGCAGATTTTGATGCTGCAGTATTAAACTAGAATCAACCAAAACACTTATCCAGAAATATGTTCACTTACACATGATAACATGGGTATTACAGCCATTATCTCATCAAACACCAAAGACACATCAGATGTATTCTGAATGATATCAGTCATGTTAGTCATGCACCCATATTTAACCCTATCAGGCCTGGATGCAGGACAAGATTACCCTTCCCTATATGATATCATTCTCAGTTCAAAATCGGGAAAAAATGTTTTCTTCTTGATAGTGGACATGCAGTCTCGTAGGATTATTGTCTACCAGACTGATTTTGGTGTTTCTTATAACGTTTGGTCTCGCAATGATATCCAATTTTGAATTCAACCTTCAAAAACCCAGAAGCTTAGGGCTGGTCCATTATTAAATGATATCCATAATTCACCCTCCTCTAATACTTTTACTAAGATGTTGGGGGAGGATAGGCCTATATTTATGAATTATCATATGTCATGAAGTATGATAGGATAATTCACAAAAACACCCTCTCCTAAAAAAACACCTCTATACTATAGATGTTAGGAAAGGGTAATTTATATCATAATTAATCCCTGACCAGGCCCAAGCTCTGCATTCCAAAAGTTGTGAAATATATAGGCAACATACTAGTACTCTTGGATTCAAAGCTCATTAATTGCAATAATTTGCTGATATATCTGATTTGCGCAGTCTTGTACCATGCTTATGAAACCGATTGAAGAATTTACACAAAGATATATATCATTCTACTCATTTGAAGGACAATCAAGATTGAACACATACCATTGAGGTTTTTATGTAATCTATGGTAATAGATTTACATTATAGGGGCATGAATTGAGTTTAAAGATATCCTTCCGCCGTCCGACCAACGTACACATCCTAAAGAAAGAGTTATTGAGCTCATCCTTGATATTGTCTGTATTTTCTGTTTATCGTGATATTGTTTTCTTTCTTGAGTCTATTACTTTAACAATGATATGTTACAATACTCTTTTGTATCTTAAAGTGTTATCTTACAGCGTTTTGCTTGTCCCAGTGTCTCAGTTCGCGCGTAAATAGGCAGGGGGTTGTCGGGGTTGTCCTCGAGTGATTTGACTTGATCACTGCTGCGAACCTATTCTTCTTCTAGGAGACGTCTTAGTTCGATAGAGGCGCTATAATACATCCTTTTAATCACTCTCTTGTTCGTAATGTTTCCGTAAAATATTCTTGACAAACCCTGTTGTAAGGCATGTTAATTTTGTGCCGAGTTCGAGTGCACCATTTCCCGTTGATTTACGGTACGGTATATGTCGAGTTGACAAGAATCAGGTCAGTCTGAAATGGTGAAATCAGCATGAAGACCGGGGTCGGTAAGGGGTGGAAAAATTCTAAAACTGGTGTCTCATTGTTCAATCAAATAGATGTTTATTCCGCTGAAAGCGTCATAGTTCAGTTCAGTTCAGTTGGTAAATCCCTCCTCTATATAGGAGCACCTCCGTATAGGAGTACATATTAATATACAATCAATTGGAACCACTCGACATTTATAGCTCAACTATCGTGCTGTGAAGTGAACATTTATACAATTCAACAATTGGACGAACTACTATCCTGAAAGTGCTGTGATAGTCTAACCATGTGAGCTTCCTAGCGGTGTATGCGATGTACTACTGTGAGTGGATTTATATAGCGGTCACTGAAAGACACACAAGTACTTTATTCCCCAAGTGCCTCCGCTGGCGAAGGTCTAGCGTAGCAACTAGTTCCACCATCAGTCCATATTACCCTGGACACCGAATCAGTCCAGCGCCTTGTGAATAGGCGAGTATATATGTAAGCGGTCACTGGCGAGGGGCCAACCCACGCCAGCTGTAGCACTCCGGGTCAGAGTCAAACACTCTTAACTACTTCAGCCACGACACGCTCACGATAATGTTTCATTAATGTAAGAAGAATACGGAGTGTTGTTTATTCGAGCAAAAATCTCAAGAGAAGCATTGTCTTGTAAACAAAGATGCGTCTTTCACAACCTGTGTCCCCCGCACACTATTTGGATCATATCATATTAGTAGGTCCTTCGTCATCTACACCAAGAAAATGCTTTGCCATAATCACTGATAATAAAGATACTTGAATCCTGACCCTGTCGTACGGATGACTTTTGGGTGTCAAACGTTCGTATCTCAAGGGGTTCATACACGTCGTATCTAGGGGCCGGTATTCGGCCCCTAAATTGAATAAAAAACTCAATTTCACGCTGAAAATATTCAATGTTTGTTCTTTTTGGAGAGTTATATATTCAATATTTCACGGAAATTAAATTTATATAGCTGACCTTCGATCAGCAGCCCTCGCAATTTACTGCGGGAATCGGCCCTGCTGAACACGCTGCAAGCGAGAAATCTGGGTCAGTTTAACCGCGGGAAATCCACGCCCCTGGTGAAAGTGAAAGCTTTGACAGTTAGCCAAACCGCAAGTACAGGCAGCGAGGCTGCCGTGATGGTAAGAAAAAGACAGTAGAGGGTTGGGGGTTTGGTAGCATAGAGTACACGTGCGGGCTAGGCATGGACGAGTCTATTTTGCGTAACACAATAAGATCATGTGCTCGCCCCAGAAAAGTCAATTCGCGACCCGCTGACTGTTCTCAGCCAATGAAATCATCGTAGTAAAATATATCGTAAACAAATTTTATGAAACAAACTTGGCGGGAATTTGCAAGTTCAAGGTCAAGAGTTTAAACGACCCGTCCCATTCCAGTGCAAATTGACTTTAGTGTCGCTTCTAAAACAATTGTAGTCAAGTTACACCAGCTCAGTAATTTGGTATGCTGAAAGACACACGCCATGTGGTAAAAGTTTTCAGAGAAGAGGTTGGAACTTTAGTTTCATCTGACCGACTTTTCATTCTGGCCATTTCGGATTTGCGTAACCGACACACGAATGATCGTTTCGTTCACGCAAACTGTCGAGGATACTCTGCATATGTTTTTTTTTCTCTCTTTTTTTTCAAACTAACAATGAATTATCATGTTGTTGGAAACACTGAAGTCTCCAGAGGAAAAACATTCTTCAAACAATTCAGGACCTAAAATTTAAGTCGTATACATTCAGGTGTTCGCTTTATATAAACTGAATTGCATTAGGGATGGTAAAATTAAAATATATTCAATTTCAAATTTCCAAAGATTCAATTTTGTTGTCCTGAAAACTCAATTTTTCTGGCGCAGGTACCCAAGAAATCGACTTCTATGAACCCCTGATCTCGGGTGTGTGCTTGCATGCTCATCACGTGCGCAGTTGTGGTCGTCCAATCGCTGAATGGAATTCACGCGTGTTGTTCGGGGTAGATGCTCGACCAGTTAATCAGCATTCGGAACTCCCGAGCGGAAATCTACGAAGGGGACCGATTCTACGCTCGGGGGACGACAACATGAATTTCCTATGAATCTCCAGATGTGACGCGCCGGAACGGTTTAATACGCATGGCTCCGAAGCCCAATCACTCTCGCGGAAGCCTTCATCCCCGACCAGCAAATATTTCCCTGCGAGTCTCTGATTTACGTCAGATATTCTAAAAACTGTTTATTCTTTTCATTCGAAGCACGTTTCAATAGAAAACCATCAGTTTAAATGGTACACACGTCACGTATTGGCAAGATATAATTCCCGTGACGTCACTGACAGTTCCCTGACAGACCGAAACACACGTGACCACGCTCTAGTCCAATAGGGCGTCAATGGCCTTCGAGGGACATCTCAAACCGGAGATCCCCGAGAAGTTGCGAATGGTTAATCAGCTGACTGACTGTCCACGTGCTGTCCTTTTTTGGCGTTAGAGGTGGACCCCAAACATCAGCCCCTGTTGATCTGTTTTCACAGTTATTCATATTCTAAAGGTGAAAGGTTAAGCATCTACGTTTCTCGGGTATTGTTCTTTTGTTAGTCTTTTTTGGCCCGGAATGAACTGGAACAATGCAAGGATTTTATATGGTAAAAACACATTACTCGTTGACCTCTTCGCCGAGGCTCAACAAGTCGTATTTAGTTTTATTCTTCGAAAGCCGTAGACGAAGCATGGGAGGCTCCGTGGGTGTTTTGTTGGAGCTTAAATCACGACTCCACGGTTCCGCGGCTGAGTGACCTACTTTCGAGTGGAACGTAAACAAAGCCACGTGGCGCGCTACAGCCTTGCTGAGGTGGGAGAATCGAGGTATTTTAAATAGCTGTTGTGTACAAGATTAAAAATCTCTTGGACTCGTACATGCGACGTTTTCTTCTTTGATGTTACCAGAAGTAATCTCTTTGTCTAGAAATCATTACATTAAGCTACTCAGAGTGAAAATAAGACTTTTTCATCACTGTTTATCGTGGTGTTGTTGTTGTATACGCATATTTATATGATATAGTTCTAACCACAATAATCAATTGATACGACATTTAATCACCAGAATATATGTATATTTAAAATTAAAATATATATACATTTTTGAGATCTGGCGTCAGCCAGAGGCTCTTTAGAATGCTGTAGGGAATGGACAAAAGTGCAAACCGACTCACGGGATAGTCTTACGCTGCATGAAAGTAGTTCCACAGAGATGAGTTTTGGGGATCCTTAGTGGTTGAAAGGCTTTTGTATGTCTATATTTAGTCACTTGGCATATATTTGATCCCTTATCTGCATTACATATTACTCTGTTCATTGTTTTCCCACAAAATATGAGACTAATACGCTCTAAAGTATGGCAGACTGGTATCGTCACTTTACCAAAGCTTGGACTCTGCTGAGGAAATTATACAGTTTAGCTGGTTAGGTGTATATGTGAGACATGCTCTACCATAGCAGCCAACCTGGCTACCATTGTCTCATTATCACCTTTGCAGGCCACTGTTTGCTTTTCTCACAAGAGCAAGCTGTAACATATCTTATAATTTTTTCCTATCTTGTACTCCACCAGTCAACCTGGGATATCCAGAAAGTGTAATACATGTCTTGTCTTATCCTAACTTGTGACATAACCATCATCAACCTTGATGTCCAGCCCTTCTCACTCATAACACTAAATCAATCTCTATTTACCCCTAGGTGCATGTATGTTCTGTACAAACTAACCTTAATCCCCTAGACTTCATTCCACTGGCCCCTTTTTCCATCGAATTCTCAACAGGTCAGTTTGCAGTTAAAACGCAACACCAACAATACCATGTTAAAGAAGGTATCATATTGCTTTCTTTATGCTGGTTAAATTAACATGGTGGTGATGGTGTTCATCTGGAATCTCGAACTGACGTATTGGAGGAATTATGTAACAAGATAAAGAGCAAAATTCAACTATTTTGGTTAAGTCAAGGTTGAATGAGCACCTACTGTAGTGTCTAATTGGACGGAAATTAATTGGGTAACACATGGTTAGCGTAACGTGTGCAACTTCCCTCATTATAGGACTACCTTTCATTGTTTCCACAGAGACCGCACTGCGGTGGTCTAATGGTTAGAGCGTCGGCCTCGTAAGCGGTAGGTACTGGTTTCGATCCCAGGCCGGATCATACCTAAGACTTGAAAAATGGAACTTGTTGCTCCCTCGCTTACGCTCAGCATTAAGAGGATAGAACAAGGACTGGTTCGCTCGGTGTCAGTATAATGTGACTGAGTGGGGTGTCCTGTCTGCCTACGGCATGATATTTCAGTGGGACTGCACTATAAAATGGTAGCATTAGATCTGCTCTGTTACAAGTAGGTACCCCTGCCCCCCCCCCCCTCCCCTCCCTTCCCTTCCCCGTCGTGATATAGCTGAAAAAATGTTGAAAGCGACGTTAAACCCTATTCACTCACTCACCCTTGTTTCCACAGATCAATTTCACATAAACTACGATAAAAGTAACTCCGAAATGGAAGTCATTGTGATATAATATTCTATATTTCGGCTTCCATTTTCGGAGTTAATTTTATCCTAGGATTGCCTTTCTTTGGTATGTTCAACTTCATTATGTCGGTACCTTTTAAGAAGGGCCGTTCGCGCCATAAATCCAAACGTTAATAAATTTAAACGTTTAACTTGCACCAACCCATCAGATGTCATGAATTGACATTTGGAAGAACTTTCCTGTCCATAAGCAAACGTTTGCTGTTGTAACGTCCAATACTTTCTTTTGACAGGAAACGTCTGAAGTCGCGAATTTACAACTGGAAACGTTTGCTTTTTAACAGAAAAATGTCAGTTCATAACATCTGATTGGTTGGTTCAAGTTTAAACGTTTAAACTTTTTAAAGCTATACAATTTTTAAACGTAAGGATGGGTTTATGGCGCGAACGGCCCTTCACATACCTTGTCACAGGATGTAACTTGTTTTTGCGTTTTAGCCACATACATTCGTGCCTGGTGCCACCTGTGCCTAACTTGAAATTAAATATATAATTGTGCGTTTATTTCATTACAAACTTATCCCCCAATAACCCAGCTACCAGATCTCATTAAAGCCCATAGGCTCTTTTTGCACTCAAATATATACTAAACAAGACAGTGTTAGTGATTGTGTGGCTATATACAGTACACTCTAATATTAGTGGAAGCAGTTAACCCAGAAACTCTGGCTGTGATAGGTGAATATAGGTAAGGGGGCGTGGCATTCCTATCACAGCCCAGATCGCGCCTAGGTTAAATTTTAGCGATAACAATTTATGCGCGAAAAGCGGCCTTTCGCTGACGAAAATAACGAAACGGGAGAGAAAAAAGATGCCAATTTGATACAGTTTGACCGACCTGAGCTTCTTTAACCATGTACCATATCTCATGACTGTTTTGATGCTGACAAAATGTGATCAAATGTGTGAGAAAAAACTTCCATTGATTTTAACGTTTTCGCGCCTTTCTGACATCTTGTGAGAATATGACCTTGATCTCGTGACCTTTCTGATCACGTGAATAAACACACGTCGCTATTGGTTCTTGATGACGTGAGTCAAAAGGTCAACCCCATTCTGCGCATGTCCTTGTAAACTATGGCGAAAAAAACACAACGGCAAAATGATAAAATCCGTGTTTGATGGCAGATTCCATCTAATTAAAGGAGTCATTAGGTGGTTGTCATAGTGCTGGAGATGCCAAATCATATTATTTATTCGATAAAATGCTTTTTGCGCCTCTGTCTCAATTCCCCACGCCGTGTGCAGTTAAAGATCTCGAGCGACTGACGTCTTATTTATTTTTTTCCTTTTCGGTCTGTATAAGTGATTCGGGCTAAGGGGTCAGCAACAAAAAAACATCCTTAGCCGATGTTTTCGGGCTATGAAAGCAGTATATAGCTAGGCTACTACCCTCCACTACACCATGAAGCAACAACAATAATCTACCAGTATAACCATGAGAATACCTAATGTAAAACTGGAAACCAAAAATAACAATACAAAAAATTAAATATTTAACAAAAAATTATATTCCCATAAGGTTGAGAGAAATCAAACAGATATTCAACCGAATATGCCATTTCTCCTAGTATTACCAGTACTAAAGTTTAGTGGGCGTAGAGAATTCATTTTACACAGTAAGAAGTAGTCATGAGTCTATATAATCTGATAGCATAGTATTTATTATACCCCCCCCCCCCCACAACGAAGTTAGGTGGAGGGTATACTGGAATCGGCTTGTCCGTCCGTCCGTCTGTCTGTCTGTCTGTAGACACAATTTTTTCCGGACTACTCATAAGATTTTGCTTCTATTTTAATGAAACTTTACATATGTGTTACTTATGGTTTGAAGATGTGCATGTCCTATTTACAAGGCGAAAATTTTATTTTTGACATATTTATGACGTTTTGAACTTTATAGGACTTTGCCATTTTCAAGATCACACAATTTTGTCCGGACTAATCCTCCTAAGATTTTCCTTCTATTTTAATGAAACTTTACATATGTGTTACCTATGGTTTGAAGATGTGCATGTCCTATTTACAAGGCGAAATTATAATTTTTGACATATTTATGACGTTTTGAACTTTATAGGACTTTGCCATTTTCAGGATCTATTCCCATGTAAAGACAAGTTGCTAGTGCTATCAACTACTCCTACTATTTTTATCAGAAGGATCTGAAACTTTGTAGACATGTTTGAAGATTTGCATCTCCTATTTGTGACATGAAATATTAATTTTTGTCAAACTTACCCGGACTTGGACTTTGTCGATTTTCTGCATATATTCCAATATATAGAGCATGTTCTTGTGTAATTAACTAGTCACACAGTTATTACTGGATGTTTCTGAAACTTTGTACACATGTTTAATATGGTTTGAAGATGTGCATCTCTTATTTATGACCTGAAATATTTGGTCAAAATTACCAGGCCTTCTTTACCCAGACTTGGACTTTGTCGATTTTCTGCATATATTCCAATATATAGAGCATGTTCTTGTGTAATTAACTAGTCACACAGTTATTACTGGATGTTTCTGAAACTTTATACACATGTTTAATATGGTTTGAAGATGTGCATCTCTTATTTATGACCTGAAATATTTGGTCAAAATTACCAAATTTCTTCAAATATTCATGTAATGAGTGCTGATAACCTGATCAGCAAGCAGCTGGAGGAGGGGTACAGGATCGGCTTCTCAATCCTGTGGATACAATTTTGTCCGGACTAATACTCCTAAAATTTTGCTTCTATTTTAATACATTTACCGTGCGATTCACACATTTATTACACAGTTATTGCCCTTCCTATCCTTGGGTTTTATTTATACTGTACTGAAATATTACTCGGAACGGGAGACTTGTGTCTTGCAGGACGGGGGGTATCTCAGTTATCCCTTAGGATAACAGTTACATCTAGTTATATTTATAATTGCCTTGCCACCAACTCCTCAAACGATCCGTCTGCAGACTTCCCTCGAATTTCGAGGTAATTTTTGAGTGCCAGCAGCGACCATAAAATAATTTTTTCATGGGACATGTCAGCCAGGTTATGGCCGTCTTCGGGGTCCTCGAGAAGTTACCCTTGCCTTTTCCTTTACTTGAGCCATTATTTGCACCTTTCGGCATGTTTGATTAGCCTGGGCCACGTGCTTTCTCGCCAGTGTTTACGTTCCACTGACCCAGAGCCTCGCTCTGGATATGACCCCGTTTACCTAATAGGGCGAGATTGTGGAGTCGTGTATTTATGCCTATTAGCCTGGGCCACGTGCTTTCTCGCCAGTGTTTACGTTCCACTGACACAGAGCCTCGCTCTTGATAAGACCCAGTTTACCTAATATGGCAAGACTGTGGAGTCATGTATTAAATTTCATTAGCCTTAAAACTTATGGCTGTTATGTCTGTATATTGGACCCCTGCTGACATAACAGGGGTAGTTTAGAAATTAGCTATGCCACGAAAAATTTCAGTTAGGATCAATCAGCGGCAACAAAAATGCCTTTTGTCACAAAATCTTCACTGACCACCCTTCATTGATACACAACTCCACGGTCTCATGACTGAGTGGCCTACTTTCGAGTGGAGTGTAAACAAAGCCCCGTGACGCGCTCACTGGCTCCGGTTGAAGAACCAAAGACTAACATGCTGCTGTTGTAACCCGTGGAAAAGATTGAAAATCTTGATATAAGAAAATTCTACTGGGGCCCCAGGACTAAATACATGTTCTTCACGCTATTGTCGTGCAATATAGGCCTGAACGCAGCTGCAAAAACAAGAGCTGAGGTGGCCGAGTGGTTTAGGGCGCTTGAATTTACTGCTGGCAATTTGGTGCCAAAGTCTGAGAGCCCAGGTTCGAACCCCCAAGGGGTCGGCCCATCCAGCACTAGTTTCTGTGCTTTACCAAGAAAGTCTCATCCTAAAAATAATTGATTAATAATCGAATCTACTTATAAACAATGTTTTATTAAAATGATAAGTTGACCCAGCCATAGATTACATCCCAAAGCCTATAGGCTCTAGTTTGTTATTAAACTTTCATACGGGAAGTCTAAAATGAAACTTGTATCTTCATTGCTTGGTGCTCAGCAGGAAGAGAAAGATCAAGGCCAGGTTGACCCTGTTTCAGGATAATGACTGGGTCATCATTAAATGACTAAAAATTATTGAAAGCGATGTTAAAATTCTACTCACTAGCTTGCTTTAGTGGGGGGTTCATAGATGAAAGTAATGGGCAGAACAAACCAGTGTTGGAGAACAATTCTGTCTTCAATTTTGTTGCCTAAACGAAGCTGATGCATTTGTATACATATTAATTGCATCACAATTACTTGTGGATTTCTGTGCTAAATTACGCCCATACACATGTGAGTTTATTTCGCCTGATTGTATTGCCACCACAACTAACCCTATGCCATACATTTCGCACATACACTTTTTATCTCGCCTTAAGAAGTAAAGGGGAGATATTGTGAGGGGGAAAAGAGGATGTCATCGTAGTCGGTGGTGTCGGTGTCCCCGGCCTGGAATTGATAAGGTTTTTGGTTTAGCAAATTAAAAAAAAAATCTAGAAAATTAGAAAAAATATTTAAAAAATAAAAAAAATATGGGGGTTGGGTACTCCACCTGGGGGTACAACCCCTGGGGTGCTTCAATGTTAAAATCCCTATGATAGAGTTTTGCGTTTAGCTGAAGTGCACATGTACATCTGTACTTAGAAAGTTTGTTGCAGTTGTCAGCTGTCATTGGATGATTATTAAACTTGGTACACATGTTTGTTATGATTAGAGGATGTACGTGTGCTATTTATGAGATGAAATATTAATTTTTCTCCAAATTATGGCAAATGATAGTTTTCTGTTTAGCTGAATTGTACATGTAGGCCTTTACATGTATACATGTACATGTACATGGTGAGTTTGCTGCAGTTGTCAGCTGTCATTGAATGATTATGAAACTTGGTACACATGTTTCTTATGATTAGAGGATGTACCTGTGCTATTGAGGAGATGAAATATTAATTCTTGTTCAAATTTTGAGGGTTTTGTCTAAGTAATTTGCCAATGATAATGTACATGTATATACATGTACACCTGTTCATGGAAAGTTTTCTGAAGCTGTCAGCTTTCATTGTATGAGTTTGACACTTGCTACCCAAGTTCAATGTGATTTGAGGATGTGCATGTGCTATTTAAGAAATATGACATTAAATATGAATTTTTGTCCTAATTATTGCAGTTTAGACTTTGTACGTTTCCATTGATAAGGTTTTTGTTGGCCAAAAATTTACATGTATATCTGTACATGGAAAGTTTGTTGAACCTTTCGTGGGATGATTATACAACTTGGTGGTCATGTTTCATGTTTTCCTAGGTCAGAGCTGTCCCGCAGTAATCCCACACGGGACTGACCTATCCAGCAATAATCCCAAATGGCACTGGCCTATCCAGCAGTAATGCCACACGGGACTGATCTATCCAGCAGTAAT
Source organism: Hanleya hanleyi (assembly GCA_036873755.1). Lineage (NCBI taxonomy): Eukaryota > Metazoa > Mollusca > Polyplacophora > Lepidopleurida > Hanleyidae > Hanleya > Hanleya hanleyi. The sequence continues at coordinate 61,131 of JAVTVY010021564.1, read as the reverse complement.
CCCACATGGAACTCAACTATCCAGCAGTAATCCCAGACCGGACTGGTCTATCCAGCAGTAATCCCATTTGGGACTGGCCTATCCAGCAGTAATCCCACACGGGACTGGCCTATGCAGCAGTAATATGCCACTGGACTGCAATATGCAGTAGTAATCTCACATGGCACTGACCTATCCAGCCATAATCCTACATGGGACTGAGCTATCCCGCTGTAATCCCACACAGGTTTAGCCTATCCAGCAATAATCCCAAATGGCACTGGCCTATCCAGCAGTAATGCCACACGGGACTGATCTATCCAGCAGTAATCCCACATGGAACTCAACTATCCAGCAGTAATCCCAGACCGGACTGGTCTATCCAGCAGTAATCCCATTTGGGACTGGCCTATCCAGCAGTAATCCCGCACGGGACTGGCCTATGCAGCAGTAATATGACACTGGACTGCAATATGCAGTAGTAATCTCACATGGCACTGACCTATCCAGCCATAATCCTACATGGGACTGAGCTATCCCGCTGTAATCCCACACAGGTTTAGCCTATCCAGAAGTAATCCCACACGGGACTGGCCTCTCCAGCCGTAATCCCACACAGGATTGCCGTATGCAGCAGTAATCCCACACTGGACTGCCTATGCAGCAGTAATCCCACACGGGACTGTCCTATCCAGCATTAATCCCTTACGAGACTCATCTATCCAGCCTTAATCCCAGACAGGACCGGCCTGTCCAGCAGTAATCCCACTTGGGACTGGACTATCCAGCAGTAATCCCACAGGGGACTGGTCTATCCATCAGTAATAACCCACGGGACTGGTCCATCCAGCAGTAATCCTACACAGGACTGGCCTATCCAGCAGTAATCTCACATGGGACTGACCTATCCAGCAGTAATCTCACACTGGATTGCTCTATGCAGCAGTAATCCCACGGCACTGACCTATCCATCCTACATGGGATTAACTTATATCTCGTTAATCCCACATGGGAGTGATGTTGTCTGTACCAGATAATCTATTCCAGACATTATTGTCTGTACCACATCACCTATTCCAGACGTTATTGTTTGCTCTACATGTATGCTTTCAATACTGCTGCAGCTTCGGCGGTAGTAGCGAGATGTTGGGGTTCTCAGAACACTTGTTAATAAACAGTATGGTATACCTGCATGGTATCATTGGCATTATCTAAAGATTTGATTCCCTCGTTTCAACCAACCGTGCATGTATTCGCCTTTTAAAACACCCATCATTGGACGAGGGAGGTCGTATTAATAACTAGTTCTGTCGGTCTATCCCCCTGTTAACATTTGTTATCCATGCTAGATCTCCAGTTACAAGGTATGGATTGGTACCTATTTAGGTATACTTTGATCATGGGTCAAAGAGGAACTCTATTAATTTTGATGTCAAATGTTAAAGGTCGAGGTGACAATGGTTGAAAACATGGTAAATCTTTCAAAAGTGTTTGCAAAATTTATATTGTCTGTCCGTCTGTCTGTCTATCTTGCTTTTTAACACTATCTATTAAAGGATTATAGCCAGGCTTTCTAAATTCATATCACATATGCAACTGGCGATACCAGGTCAAAAGCCTAGTGAAAATGACTGATTTTGACCTATTTTATCTATGACAAATTTGGGTATTGGTGATAACTTTTGATGGATAACATCTAGGCTCTCCAAATTCATACTGCATAGACAACTGGTAATTAAACAGAAGCCTTTCCAATTTCACAAATTCTAGTCATTGCCGTATCTTGAGGGATCAGGTCTTCAAATTCACACTACAGTACGTGTGCAATTGGTGATTTATTAGAAGCCTAGTCATTTTGAACGACCTTGGCCTACTTCATCAAGGTCAAATTCTAGTTAATACAATATGTTTTAAAGGGTTGCAGTAAGCCATGCAGTAAGCTGATAACCTAGGACGTAAGTATGTATGATGATATTTTGACTTTGCGCATGATGCTTCGATCAAGTATAAACGCAAAATACCTCAACGGCGTTTTGCAGATATGCTGATATTTGTTGGTTCCACAGCTATATATATTGGTGTGAAAAAACAAGGACCAGGTAGAGTTGATTGCAATTGAAAATGTCCAACATCGACCAGGTCATATTCGTCAAAGATGTAATTATAGTGGAGGTTCTTGGTGTGCTGACGCCATTTTCTTTTATAAAAGATTTAACAAACTTCACAGCATGGGTTGCAACTCCGAAATGCTCTAAATTGCATCAAAATGTGTGAAATATAGCCTTCGAATATCCCAGGATGTGGGAATTTAACTGTTGGCCCATGACTATAACTCGTCTCGAATTACTTTGCCTGGTCGTCAGAAGGGGCATTTTGAGGAGATATGAATTTCATCCACCAACTTATATGCCAGGCCAAACTAGAAGAAATGCCACTAGATTAATGCAAAGGTGGGGCAGTCGTGGTTAGTGAAATCTGCCTAAAATTCTTACACAGCTATCGGAGGTGATGTGGGATCGTTGATGAAAAGGAAAATATTGGTTTAGAAGTTTGCCAAAGAGCAGCTGATATTAGATGACTGCTGCGAAGCTGAATGTCAATAGGCTACTCTATAATATGATTATTTGTATCTGCCGGTTTGCTAAGATGAGAACCCGTTAGTTCGGGATATGACATTTTGGAATTCTCCTAATCAGTGCAGGTAAAAGGAAAGTACCTTAAGAGCAAAGAGCGGTTGATGTTTGAACTACTCCACCTTTAAGAAAAACTGGAACGGGAAACACCAGGATAGGCAATCAAAGACGGACAACACAAACATGCTTTATTTGTGACTTACCGGACCAGTTCTACAGGGAAACTCAATTCAATACTTCCACGCCGGAAGATGGCATGCAGAACAACGACCATGGGAACGAGATGTTGTCATCCTTATAATTCAGGTGCTGCATGCCACTGAAATAAATATCTGATCACGTGACTTGCTTGAATACCTCGACGGGTAAAACTGGAATTAGGCAGCTGCAGACGGAGGAACAACGGACTTTTCATAAATTATGCTTTCTTGGTTGGATTACGAATTTCATAGTTTGACAGTGGTTCGACAATGACCTTGTTGTTTTGGTGCATTTTTGAAGACATCAACTTTATTAAAAACTTCCTTTTGGAGGAATGTACAACTTGAAAAAAGATGTTTCAAGGTGCCAGTTAGAGATCGACGGGCAAGCCAGCTTTGGATTGTGAACGCGGATATTCTTTAATGGACGACGGCTTGTTATTAGATTAGGCTTCATCTATATTCACTGCAGCCAGATTTTCTGCCTCCGCACTTCCTTGGCATTGACTACAAGTGGTTCAAGCTGAAAATCAGAGATGAAAACATGTTGGATCGGAGACGAAACCATGTTGGATCGAAGGAGCTGCAGAGATGATCTGCCGTGTACAGATGAGTGAAACTACAATCTCGCTTATGTGTGAATGTCAATATACCAAGGATAGGAACAACTTCCATCAACAGGAATCCTGGAGCCATCTGGTAACTTTTTCAAGGAAAGCATATATGCCGAATCCTTGGTATGGTAAAAACCCAGTCCAGTCCCTTAATTAAATTTGTGAGAAAAGAGTGCAGTCTAACAAAATGAAGGTGATGGCCAAGTTTCTTGCTCAGCTACTCAATAAATATCTGACTGTGTTTGCTAAGTCATTTGTCGATTTGGGTAAGACGAACCGGGTCCAGCATAAGATTAACTCCGCGATGGCACTACCCGTGTGACAGCCGCCTAGGTGATTGCCACTGGGGGAAAAACTTGGAGATCGCAAAGAAATAAATCTGAAAGAGGGAAGACCGAGGAATCATTGAACCATTGAAAAGTTCATCTTCGATCGTGCTGTCCCAAGAAGGATGCCTTAATAAGATTCGGTTGAACAAAAGGCAACTGAATGAAAGCCGAGGATGCCTGCCCACTTTCCCGTGTCGACAAATGTTTGAAGTCCGTATCTGACCCAAAATAGTTCAGTTGGCAGATTGCTATGGCCACCGAAGACAAACAGAACACAGCGTTTAGAAGACACCAATTCTTATACCAATTCACGGTGATGCCGTTTGGCCTGGTCAATGTCCATCTACCTTTCAACGGCATGTGGACGATGTGCTTCGATGACTCCAGTGGGAAGAATGTTTGCTCTATGTAGACGGCATAATTGTTTCAGCAGACTGTTGAAGCGACATCGAACAATGCTGATGTTGGGAAATTTATCTCACCATGTCAGATTAGTTTTTCGGAGTATCCTGCATTTAGCATTTTTACCTCATGCTGAGTCGTTTACTCCATCCAACGCCCTCGATGCTCATTCATTAAAATCAAATTAGTTACTTATTTGAGCTGAACTGGCATACCAAATTCCGTTTAAGCCGGTGTTAGGCCCTGTGGTTACTTCATAGTTTCCACATGACCATCTGCAATGTCACAGCTATATCCTAGAACCCTCCATATTCTAGACAGTATGTGCGGTTCCGAGGGAGGCTTTCCTATGGGGTCATATGGTTGCTTTTTAGTCAACAGACAACGTCAACTTTTCTGTCGTCTTACATATCTCACAAATTTATTAGGATTCTGCTGGTTGACTTTTATTCCCCGATGCCCAACCTCTGTGCATGTCATTTGACAAATAAATGTAGGTTCATATTCTTGGTAGAAAATTTGCCGCATGACCTCAGGCATAACAGGCTAGTTTTTCTGCATTTTCCAGGTTGAGGCGTTAACTCCATCCGATGCCTTCGATGCTAATCTATTAACATAAGGTGCATATGGAGGCTTTCCTGTGAAGAAATATGGTTGTTTTTTAGTTGCCAGACTTCTTCAGTTTCTCCATCCTCTGACATATATCTCACCAATACGAAGAATCGAGCATGTCCTCCAGCTAATGCAAGAAACTAAGCTTTTGTCAAGAAACGTAAGAGTTAATTTTCGTGGTCACATCGTCTCATAAGAAGGTATTCAAACTGAACCAACCAAAATATACGCTGGCCGACGCCAACAACAGTAAAACAAATCAAGTGTTCAAGGGATGTGCCCATATCACGGTATTACCTAGTAATATGCTGACATCGTTCATTCACTCCATAAACTGACAGAAAACGGAGTGAAATTCCAGTGGAGTGGGAAATGGATTTTATTCAGCTGAATCAGGAATAGGTGTCACTACCCATCCTCTCGGGTATTCCATTTCTGGTGTGCAGTTCATCATGGACACAGGTGCAAGTTACAGTGCTGTTGAAGCAGTTCTATCGCAGATACGAGACGGAAGAGACAAGACAATGAGCAACGAGCAGGCTGGGAGCGTAACAACACTGATGCTCTTTCCAGAAATCTCTGATATGCTAATGCTCGGCAGCAACTCAATAAGGACCGGACAGATGATGAACCTCTTGAGGAGAATGTAACCCAATGTCATTCGAACCCCATGGAAGAGCAGGATGACGACCAAATCGAATTTAGAGTCATACCTAGAGGTCAGCAGTCCGCTCCATCTGACCACACGAGTCCACTCCAGTCGATATTGACCGGCTTGTCCTCAGACCATGTAAAATAGGAGCAGACGAGAGAACAAAACATCGGTCCCTTATTGGTGGCAATCAATGACAAGAGAAGACCAATATGGACGAGCATTTCGTATGTCATGCAGATGCAAAACGTGCATGGATTGCTGGGAACTGCTTGAATCGAAAGCATTGGAAACTGGTTGCTGGAGAGGACCAAATCAAATATCAGTTCATCGTCCCCTCGAACCACCCATCAGCCCGACATCTGGGAGAAGAGAATGTTCTGGAAAGGATGAAGCAAGCCTTCTCTCTCTCAATATAGACTATGGCAGGATAGCCTGATGAAGATGATGAGCAAAGTGACCCTGATGCATACCCGGTAAGTCTACAGGAGGCACTGCAGAAAGCCATTGTGGTTCAACACTCCAACTATAAGAAGAAGCGGTAAGTCGTGAAAAGGACATCGAAGGTTGGACAACCAGTCTGGTTACATGACTCAGTCAGAAAACGCGGAGCCTTCATAAACTGGCATTCAGATGGAAAGATCCAGTTGCCGTCAAGAAGATAGAAAACAGGTATTCTGCTTGTGAATATTAATGCCATCACATATAAATTAAAAAAAATTGAAAATTAGCGCAACCCGGCGAGTCAGGATTTTAGTGGAAGAGCGTCAAACGCGGAAAAGGAAATTTCCCCAAGAAACGGATACTTTACCCATCAGTGCCTTTCAGCATTTCAATGGTCGAATACCTTAGAGAAAGGTGCAGTTTCTCCCGCAACACTGCGAACAATATACATTCTTTCTATATATATCTCATGTATTATGCATTTACCACCCCCACAATTAGTAATATATGAAGTGGAGTAACGCAAAAACTCAGTGCAAAAGAGGAATTCACACTGATTACAACAGAAATTTATTTTCAGGAACATTTTTATTGTTTACCCTTATTTACATTGGTGATTTCATGGGAATACAATGCATTTTTGTGTTCCTTTATCTATCAGGCCGGCTATTACAATATAACTAATATGCGTCTAAAACTGTATGTAAAACAGTGTAAGCCTGTCGATGTCTGGCTGCCTCTGGTCTGTTAACTTCGTTATCGCAAGCAAGCAGTGGATTATTACTTTCGGCAAAGCCGTTTACAAGGGCTCCCGACGGCAGAAGAGTAATGGAGAGGGAATGGTCTTATAGCGAGGGTGGTTAAATTTTGATGTCTGCGCAATGTACAATATCCCCAGCTCCAGGTTATGGTACCAAACAGTGATTATACCTTTCAAGGAAGAACCCTATTCATTTTGAGGTCAGAACGTCACTGCGGCCTGAAAACCAGGAAGTAGTTGAAAATATTGCTATCCGTGCTTAAACCACCTGTTCAGGGCTGCAGAATGAGACCGAATTCCAAGTGTTCCTCAGACTGAAACATCTCTCCAGGTTTGGCTGTTCATCCGTCTGGCTGCCTATCAAGTTCAGTTTTGCATGTAATCTCCTTTTGTGGGACTACGATAATGGAGTGTGACCGACATTAATGTATACTTTTTATTGGATGAAAAAAGTTTATTGTGATGTCAACGGTCAAGGCCCGATTTGCCGAAGTCCCAAACAAGGCAATGCTGTTTTGGGGAAGCTATTATCGTTGCACACCAAAATTATGCATAAATGTAGATCTGCAATCCGTAATCAAAATCAGCTAATCACGCTAATCAGTTCACTGTGTGATATCACATTGATAAGCATATGGAAGTCAGCGTACATGGATACATATTTTATGGATAACAACGTCTTTTATTACTCATCAAATAGGTCTTTGAATTATGGACGCGAAAATTGTTTACTGGACGACGGATGAATAGTGTATGACGGACCTGACGCTTGTAATCGTCACCTTTCTTAATTGGTTCATCTGGGAGGTCGCGGACCCCCAAATCAACCTAATTAACCAATCAACAACAGTAACGAGCCCCTGTGGCTTTCTACTTCTGAGTATATTTTGTCCTCGTAATATGAAAGACAGAACTCAACGGAGTCTCGTCTCTCGACAGCTTTCCACTCAACAACTGGTGGAGTTCATCAATAACTTCGCACAGGGAAATGTCGCGTTCGCAATAATGCTGTCGCCTCCTCGAGGTTTATGGTAGGGTACGTTCACAGGGCTAAGTAGCACTGTTTTGTCAGAGATTTTTTTGAAAATCTAAAATTTAATTTTGTTTAAATTTTTTATTTTTTTTTAATTTTTAAATTTAAATTTTTTTTTGAACATCTTGGAAACACTAAATTATTATATAGCTTACTATAATACTCATGCATGGTCATATTTTAAAGCGCGAGCCCGTGTTTGCCAAGCATGGAAAATTACACTATATAGTATATACCCTATACATAGACCAGGTTGACAACATGGCCTCGAAAATGACGCTGAGAGAAAATACCACCTTCTTTTAAATCGGTCTAGGGATCGAACCAGCGCACGAAATGTGCTAAAGTTGTATGCGATTGAACGGGGACATGCTATAGTTTATGTCGACGTGTCATTATCCCAACAACTGTTACTAGTTATCGCTGTACACCCAGATGAAGTCCGATGTTACGCTGAATTTTCTTTACTCGGACAAGCTCGTGGCCAGAAAATGTCAATGTAAACCGCACTGGACAGGCAGTTTTGGCCAGTCATCTCTTCAATCACCGCATAAATTGGTCTGCTTTTTCAAGCAGGGTGTCAATACATAACGTGAGCCAGAAGAAAATTCAGCCGGAAGCCGGGTTTGAAGTTAAAATGGTTTGAATACAAGAAAACACGCATGGTTTTGAATACAAGAAAACACGCATGGATTTACCATAGGGCAATGTCATTGAGTAATGTCAGCACAGGTACGTTATGTATTGACACCCTGCTTGAAAAAGCAGACCAATTTATGCGGTGATTGAAGAGATGACTGGCCAAAACTGCCTGTCCAGTGCGGTTTACATTGACATTTTCTGGCCATGATCTTGTCCGAGTAAAGAAAATTCAGCGTAACATCGGACTTCATCTGAGTGTACAGTGATAATTAGTAACAGTTGTTGGGATAATGACACGTCGACATAAACTATAGCATGTCCTCGTTCAATCGCATACAACTTTGGCACATTTCGTGCGCTGGTTCGATCGCTAGACCGATTAAAATGTAGGTGGTGTTTTCTCTCAGCGTCATTTTCGACCTGGTCTATGTATAAGGTATACACTATATAGTGTAATTTTCCATGCTTGGCAAACACGGGCTCGCGCTTTAAAATATGACCATGTATGAGTATTATAGTAAACTATATAATAATTTAGTGTTTCCAAGTTGTTCAAAAAAAATTAAAATTTAAAAATTTAAAAAAAAATTTAATTTAAAAAAAAATCTCTGACAAAACAGTGCTACTTAGCCCTGTGGGTACGTTAAGATTGTTCGGACTTAAACATAATTTTGCTAGACAAACTAGCAGTAATACCTTTAATAGTACCAGTATGCCAATACTTAACTAGAAACAAGAACCCCCATACGAGAACTCTAATGAACTGACCAAGTACAAAGTTCATATTTTGAACTATTCCTGCACACAATGAAGTAAGCTGCGGCTGCCTGCACTTGAAACACGTGCTATGGAATAGCTATAAACACGTTTGCAGCAATATAATTAGAAGAATATAATCTACACGATCTAAATTCAGTTCAGTACCGTATTATGTTTCATGCAACCGGCTACGAAGTAGGCCGGAAGAAGGACACGGCCGGAAGCAGACTCCGGCCTGCTTGTCAAATTTGTCAAATTTATGAGGTGCTTCACTGCGCCATTTTGCAATCAATTAAACTGTAACATTGGCACGCTTGTAAAACCAACTGGTCCAAGAGACTGACTGAATATTCTTGAAACTCTGTATGCTTGCTAAACTTTCATCGGGAATGTGTACAACGGTACCAGACCGGGCCATCGGCGGTTGTGTGTCCGTTCTGGTACCATTACAATGGAGACTAATCACTGCTATAGACCTTTTCATACCGAAAATAGCCGAAAGACGTGACAACGTGAAAAGCTGTCAACGGAAACTCCCGATTGCACGCTGGATTCGACCAATGAAATAACCAGTTGCTGGTGGGCTGTAAAAAATGCTGCGACCTCTGCCTGGAGATCACAACCGGAAATGACACTATTTCTTGAGATTATTGCCGATAAAAGATAATAAATTAAAACATAAAATACACTGACGGTTGTAGACTTATGGCAGCTTGGAACACAGACGCTTTATTACAAAAGAAAATGTTTTTGAATTCAAAGATCATTCGTTGTAATTTTTTGCTACATACCTCTGTTATGGCAGAGACAAATCTGCACACAGAAAACGATGAGGTGAGCCGACTTGTCAACCCACCAGCATGTTTTTGCGCCACGTGACTTGCTTCTCCGAATGGACGCGAAATTTACCGAATCCGTGGTGAAAAGGTCTATGGCACCAATATGCCGCAGTGAACATTTTTAGTATTTGAGAAATTTAATGTTGCATCATCGGCATACATTAGCGCACCCGTGACATCATCATCGATTTTCATGCCTACATCGAGCGCTTTCATTTTTGCAGTCAAATAATTACCCAACAGTTTAAACATCATGGCCATCATGCATCCCTGTTCAAGGCCCGACGAGACATTGTTCTCGAACCATGGATCGTAACACCGCGTTCTGCATTGGCATAATCTGACTTGACAACATTCAACATAATTTAAACCAGCCCCTGTACATCATGGAATTTTCCAGATGATTGACTGCCTTGCTGAGATCTTCATGAAGACAGCAAAGATGGCTCATATCTGTTTTAACTCCGAACCCTGTAGCTGTGTTATAGTTCTGGTTTGCTGTATCACACGATATAAATCTAGCATTTGAAGCATTAATATTCAGGAATAAATTGAGCATTAGAAGCATTAATATTCAGGAATAATTTTTGTTTCAATCTTTGGTCTGTACATATATGTAATAGTTGCTTTAAAATGTTGCTTGTCTTGCGTTGATTGGATGATATGCTATACATTGCGAGCCATTTAAAGATAAAACTTCGGAGAGATACTGGCGTAAAAGTTCTAAAAAATGAATTACGAGTTTATATTTCAAAGCTTACACGTTTGCCAGAGATGGGCCCTTAAACGACCTTCTCCTACAAAGTCCGTCTCTGTGGCGCAGTCGTCTTCTACCGAGTCGGAGTCGTCGACGACACAATCGACGCCGCTTATTGACCTTTCGAAGGGTCAGCGACCTCACTCTCTCATTCCTAACCCCTTTACACCACCTCGGATTAACGTCAGGAGTTGTACGTGATTTAGATGAACCTAGAGGTGGTTGTCTGATGAAGAACAGCCATGGGAAATCTGGAATCTCTTTTCGACAGTCAGTGAGTTTCGCTGATTGAGGATTCCGTCGTCTCAATCTGACTGTACCGTATCGATTCATCACAAGATACTGTGGTTTAGAGCCTTTGCCGTGAAAGGCAGTAAAGATGGTGAAGAGATCGCAATCAGCTAGCTCTTTCCGGAAGATGCAGTCATCTGTCGCACATTTCTAAGATGAAGTAAAGGATGAAGAATATATCAGATATTATAAAATAAACACTAGCTCTCAGAGGAGCTATTATTAACGACTCATAAATGACAAGGGACAAATACCTAACACTAATATAACATAGTTCATGAATAAATTGATTGTTCACAGTGAGAAAAGTCGATAGTGATCACAAAAGAAAACCGTATAAAAAGTAATGAGTTGGAACCATCATTTTTTCCATCATCACCTTCAAAATGATGATAGCCATTGAAGGATGATGAGTAAACATCTTCTTAAAAGTGAAGGCTTGAGATTCACACTCCTTGTCCGTCAACGTTAAATGACCTCAGCTGAACGCCCTTTTCCATCACGATCCATCACCACTTTCCGGGTGTATTGACTACGCAAATTAACTTGCTTCTGACAGTTTCCAACGAAATATACGCATTCACATTTGGAGACTTTGTTAAAATTTAAGATCTAGAAGTCGAATTTATTGATTACAGATTTTAATTCCTTCAGCTACTTCGACTTTTATGGTGGTTTGGCAGTTGATCTTAGAGTTTTTCTGTCGGTAACGGATTAAGTGTATTCCATGTGATGTTGTTTTTACTTCTGGAACTTCCAAATTTACTGAGATTATATGAAATATTTTTGATGTTGAATAAGTCATGAACGTGAGGTGGATCGTGCGTTAATACTATTGAAGAAGTTGTGTTCTCGGTGAGACGGGTCCACATCGTCTAGTCCTACAGATTGACGTCCTATATCATGGTCACTAAACCTCTCATTGTGCGCGTAGTGGTTCTATGATAGGAGCGTCAGTACTAAGACGTGAATTACCTTCTTGTGATCGCGTCACTTGCAACATAAAGTCGTAAAGAATCAAAATAGTATGAGACATTCATGCTGAAAATGATGAAAATTAATGGATAGTTCCGGGATGTAGTGTCGACTGAGACAGATCCTATGATAAAGAGTGCCGAAATATGGTTTTGGAAGATATTATCCCGCACATAACTTACCTGTCCACTACTGATAGACGCCATTTTGACTTGTTTTCTCAGGAATGGATAGTTAGTAGTTGTGTACTCCTGCACTTTCATATGTCCTGCAATTATCCTGGCCGACTGTTATCTTCATAAATTTGAGGTATTTATTTTGTATAATTGTGTTTGATCGACTATCCAATATAATAATAACGCTATCTATGGAAAGCATTGAGACCAGAATTCTTGTCATTGAACTCTACGTGACCGCCCCCACTCTCTCTCATAACATTGAATTAACTGTGTAACTTTAGCATCACGTCTACAGTTAGTCCCGTTAATGAACATTTCTGGCACGATTTCTATATAATTACGTCAATAATCCATGTACCGCGCACAAATTATCCATTCAATAGACGTTATATATATCGCTAAGTCATTGAATTTAGCAATAATACTGGGAGACTCATTTGTATATCACTTCAAAACGACGAAAGTTAACACAAAAGCTGATTAGTAAACTTGTTATCAACCAGTTATCGTTTTGATCTTTGTCAAGGCATATACCTTCTTAAAGAGAAACAAGTAAATCATGAATATCCATGTACAATATCATTGAAAGGGTCGTGTCACATTACCAAGCCTTATCACTATTGTACCTCTACGATAATGTTCTTGCAGAACATCTGTAAACATGGCAGATTCACAAGTCACCTTAGCAATGGTAGGCTTGATTTGCATATTTCAAACTGGAGTTGCATTGTGGAATGGGAGTTATCTTCCATTTTAACGAAGAATATCTTCAAACTTCCAATTCAATGATATATAAGAACTACCAAGAATATCCCTCATTAACTATGGGCGTTATGAGGTATGCGTAGTTATTGTCATCCATAATTTTGTAGATTTATTTTTTGCGCACAGATGACAAGAAGAGTTCATACTATCTAGCTGTGAACCCCTTTTGAAGGCAAGTTTTATCAAGACTGAGTATACCGGAACCAAAGATTTACCCAGTTTTTAAATAGTTTTAATCATCCGTTCATTACAATATTCCCTAGGTTTGTATTAGTATTGCATGAAGACCACCTAAATTGTATGTTCGAATCTCAGCTTGCTGGAATGTATTACGACACTGAGATTGTGCTGAACGTGACAACAATCCTGATACAATATCATCCCACAGTAATTGATCTTTAAACATATTTTGTCACGAAAAATGTATGCCTCTGTCTGTAAGATGAAATAAACAGGTTGTGCTTCGACCAGACCACGAGCTATTAGTTTTGCTCCTAGTTGATTTTCTTATTCTTACGAAACGAAAGCGTAAATACAATGACAAGCATGCACGATGTAGGACCTTCACTGCAGAACGAATGTCGTGGGAGGAGGGATATGCAGCATCCCTCTGGTGTTATTCCTTTTCAAACGTCTGAAATCGTGCAGTTCGGACACCTTTACACATGCACATCCCGTTGCAAACCGAGTGTGAGACAATACAACCATTGTTTAAGGTAGATATCGCTCACTGGCTCAACTGTTCATTCAGCTTGAACCCCTCCATCTCAGTCGAAAACTATTATATATCGATATTCATCGGATAGCATATTCTCTCAACCGAGCCTTTCGCCTATCGAATGTGCACAAAGGACAGGTGAAATGTAGTTTCTGACTGCATGCTATATGTCGAGCATTTCAGCCAAAATATTCGCACACCGGCCTGTTTCGCGGAGGTTAGGACGTGACAGGCGCCTCTCTAGTTATTTTGATCCTGATATATCTATATTACAATAACACAGACAAGGAAGAATATATAACTATAGCTTTTATATCAGCTTCGTGTGCCTTTTTTCTAGCACGAAAATTGCGATATTCTAGCTTGGTATTCATACAGTTTGGGCTTTTCGGTCGGAAGAGCCATCTTACTGGTGCGGATGGTGTGGTATCTTACTAGCCATTAGCGTTATATGGCTGGTCAGATATCACATCATAACTTCATAATGATATATACTCGGACAACAATTAATAAATATATCATTTCTTACCCACGTGTACAACCTTCCAAGCTTGTTGGCACACAGGTAGCGGCTAGCATGGACACTCCAAATAAGGAAACCCTTCTGTACGACCATTAGGAGGAGGAGTGCTGCAATATGAGAAAAAAAGAGCCTGCACGCAACCCCGAAGCAAATGGTATACCTTAGTGTAAAAGAACCAATCAGGACGTGCAACCGTGATCAGTGACATGAGTGGAACGTTGCGAAGGGACTAATGACATTGCCCGTGGGCGGAAGGGCGTTGACAGGTGTTGACAGGCGCGTGAAGGAATCAAACGCATGCGATGAGTGAGTAAGAAAGAAATAACGTAGAAATTACAAGCGTCTGGTCCGTCATTCATAATTAAGCCGTCGTCCATTAAAGAATATCCGCGTCCATAATAAGGCTCGTGTGGATATTGTGCAAAAATATGATCATGTATACATGTGTATTCATCCATCCTAGGTGTTGCGCGATCGTTGGGTATCTCTAAAAACTGCACCCGATAATGGAACCGAACTAGGACTTTTAAGTCCGGAGAAAGAAATTGAATCAGGATCTGGGAACAGACTATCTGACATAGCGGACTCTCACTCATAGAATGGAAAAAGGTGACCGGATACGCCTAAATGCCGGGCATTGTGACGAAACCTGAACTGAAACAGACTGAGGAATTCCGCTTAAGCCGGCGCTAGGGGCCCTGTGGATAATTCATAGTCTCCACATGAACAGCTGCAATAGAAGCGCGACCGAGATGCTAAAGCTACGTCCGAGAATCCACCGTATTCTCGGGTCTGAATGTTAGGTGCCGAGGAATGCTTTCCTGTAGAGTCATATGGTTGCTTTTTAGTCGCCAGGCGTCTTCAATTTTCCCCACCTCTTGCATATCGCTCCAATTCGAAGAGTTCTTCTCCCACTTAAGCGTGGGCATCCACATACTTCCTTCAACGCTTGTCAAAACCCTTCGCACAACATGACGTACGGCAATAGAGAACTGTTAGAGAACGGCTGTCGCATGCTCCACGCTCCGGGCATGCCATTGGTCACTTTTCACCCCAACTGGCTCTTTTCCCCGCATACTGATTAATAACACGTGCAAAGTCGACACAATTCTTTGCTATTGTTCAATACATCAAGCTCACATGAACAACTGCATGTTTGCGTTAGGTTTTTGAGCTTAACCTTTACAATGTGCCTACGTACATCGAGCACTCCACCATGGCCCGAGGCCTAATATAACCACATACATGTGTAGCAGGTGTTAACGAAGGATGTTATTGTGCAACAGCATAACCAGTCGATACGTTGTTGCACAATGTTTTACAATAATGATTATCAGTGTTACATAACAGCATGTTGTTGCGCAATAATCGCTTTTCGAGAAACTGGTAAAACAAAAGACAGAAAATATCAGACAAATTGTTTTGGAAAGATTGGTTCTTACAGAGATCCTGTTTTTGCATAACTTTCATATAAGAGAAACTACACTGGCAAAGGGTTTCCTTTAACGTACCCGTTTGGATAGTGTTTGTTCATGTCTCTGTATAATCCCATTTACAAATGTATACACATATACAGACACACACAATTCCATCCTGTAACTGTGAAACACACGAATAAAAATAAGAACTCCATTTATTTGATTTCATAGCTCATCATATTCCATAATGAGCCTATTTGCGTAATCTGAATAAACGAAGCCTAGCGGATCATGGGTAAATCCAGTATGGTTCCCATAAATATACCTCTGTGGTGACTTTCAATAGAGTCGGTTAACAGGAATCGTTCAACAAGGAGATGTCACCGGATGGAACACCAGGTTATTGCAACCAGAGATGAAATTATGTTCACATTAGCCCAAGTGATGTTTCATTGGTGTGCATTGTTTAATCCCCAAGTCTCATGGGTAGAAATGATGGCATTAGGCCTGGTTCATCTTCTCTAGATGTAGTCCATATGTACCCCTGGAAGGACTGGCCCCTGCTTGAATCCATACCCCTAAGCCTAAAACCTAACCCCATCCCGAACGTTATATATACTAACCCAAATCCTGTATGCTAATATGATTTAACCCAAACAAGGGGGACATTAACCTTTGGTCTTCCCCAAGACTCAGCTGTCCAGAAACGTTAACATGGAAATTAGACCTGAGATGGGGGCCGAGGTGGGGGGGAGGAGGAGATGTCACCAGGCGGATAGATGGCCTGCCGAAGAATATGTAGGCCTACTTGTTGATAATACAGAATTGAGCAAGCCGCTTTGCCATGTATCCACTAACGGTACAAGTCTATAGTTATAGTTGTTTGTGTTAATACCGTTACTCACCTGCTGCTGTGTCATAATGAGTCGTGGTGTCTATTTCCCCATCCTTGTGTATTTGGAGGAAGAAGCTACCACTACTGTGAATATATCTGTATTCCCTGCCCGTATAAGAATGTCCCCTTGCTCCCATAAATTGACTTTGTGGACCATTATGGACGACTGAAGGAAATCCAACAGAGGCATCGGCCATGTCTGTACTGCACTTGTGTTAGGATACTGTTATTCTCTACCCTATTGTTAATCACTAGTATAGAAGAACTGTTAAATCACAGCAAGTATACAATGGTACTATACAATGCACCAGACATAACCGACCAAAATACCAGTACCCTATTGTGGAAAATAGGGTTTGATGAATACAGAACGATGAGAAACAATATACTGCGCGTAATGAGTTGCTCACATATATATAGTTCAGCGGAAGTTTATACATGTTTTAGCTGTAAAACCAGTCTGACATTTTGACACTTGTCAAGCGATAGACAAGCATGTAAACAAACCTCTGATCAGAGTAAGTATGGCACCAGTGATAAATACGGGTTTGCAAACTATATAGAATGAGTCTAGATTGTCAAGTCGTAGCATATAAGCATTATTAACTAGTGGTGTAAAGATGACAGTCTCAAGACAGTGGTTCAGGTTCAGTACAGGATCACGTTCGACTCAGAGAGGAGGGAACATAGGGCATGATCAGAGGAGGAGCAAAGGGCAGGGTCAGAGGACAAGAGGTAACACCGGTTCAGTAATCATTATCAGAGTGCCAGAGCAAAATATTCGACCAGAAACATGTATACACCCGCCATATTTGCACACGTGACAATAATATGTAAAGAATCGTCGACCATGTTTGATCACGTAATACTTTTGGCATTGATGGGGGGATATCTATGGACCCATGTAGATTAAGCAAAGGGAAGTTTCCACTCCATACATAGAGCCCATTCCACAGAGAATTTATCTACTACTATGGGAAATGGTACTCCATATTCGAAGATATGATACTGACAGTAACCGGTATAGAGTTCTTGAAGGGTATGGCCCATAAATTTAGAGCTTTATGGATACTTTGATCCCAGTGAAAATACTCTGATAATAGTGGATGATCTTATGACAGATGCCAAACAGGACACCAGAATTGTTTACCAAATGATCGCATCATGACAACGTATCTTTTGATCATATAGTACAGAACTTGTTCAATCAAAGCAAAGCTTCAATAGATATCGACTTGTTATTGTTAATATTGCCATTATATTGTTCTTTTCAATAACCCCATATACAAGCATTGCATTATTAGATCGTCGTATTTATCCAATAAGACTCTACTACTTTATGGAAATGTTTGAAGACGCCATCTCTTCATCTTATGGACATTTATTTATCGATCTTAAACCGAATACTCAGGAACACCAAAAAACCCCAACATTACAATGGTGATGGAAAGATGCCTGCGTGCCAACAATAAGTCATATGATCTCACAGACAAATATACTGACTGCATATATCTAACACACCACAATAACCAAATGAATGAGGACAATTGTACTTCAGGGTGTTAGATCACACGGTCGTAGCCAGGATTTACTGAGGGGTGGTTCGCCTTCACTCCAAAAGGGCACATCTGGGGGTTCGCTGTATGGGAAAAGGGGAAAATATGGGGTTCCGCTTCAGTTTGAAAAGGACATTTATATGAGAAAAACATATAATATTTCCGAAAGGGGGGTTCGCCCGAACCCAGAAACCTGAAAACCTGAAACGGGCCTGGATCAACAAGTCGTAAAGCGGAGGAAGCAGAAATAGTACAAGCTTCAGATAGGTTATATACGAGGTTCACCTCACCTTGGTTCAAACGGGGTGAGTGTCAACAGGGCGAGGGTTAGGTCATCATTAAGAATAAAGTTGAGCGGCATAAAGAAAATACTCTTCGAATGATGAAGGTCATTTGAAAATTTAAGGGCAACATATGCCGACGTACTGACAGGAAGTCATATGACCACACGGACCATAATCTGAGTGCATATTTATATACATCACAAGAACAAAACAATGATCCCAGTGATGATGTGTATCTCAGCCAAGCTATTATTGTAGCTGTTCACGTGGATATCTTGAATGCCATTACATCAATGTCTGGGTATGATATAGCTAAGTCGCGCATGCGGGTTGTAGTCTCCAAAACAAAAAATGGACTTACCTTCCCTTATTAGCATCTTCTTGATATCGTCTAAGTAAATACATAGTTGTATAGAATAGTTCAACGCTGGTGTGGCCATTAGAAATGGAATGGTTATTATGAATCCCTCTCTCTATAGATTGATATGACATGTGATAAATAATGGCGGTCGTATACATGATTCTGATTGGTCGTATTTTTACACTACAATCAAATATTTAGGTATGGAGTAGGGGGTATAAGGGTCCAGATACCCACGCAACAATGCACACAGGTTGTACCCAAAGTATCGTGTGATCAAACAGAGTCGATGATTCTCCACAAATTATAGTCACGTGAACAAATATGGCGGCTGTATACAGGATTCCGATTGGTGGAATGTTTTGCTCTAGCAATCTGGTTATCATTACCAAACCGGTTACACAGCATCCCCTCCTCTGACTCTGCCCTCTGCTCCTTTCTACCTGAACCGCGCCTGGTCCTGAACCGAACCTCACCTTGAACCGGACTTCAGTCTGAGCATGGGTCTGCAGACTGTCATTTTTACACTACTAAGAATATCGAGGGACGCAGTGTCCATTCTCTCCTGTTTTTCTCGAGAAGAACATTTGTTTTATTGTTATCATTTCTGTATCCACTGGGTCTGTATGGAATCAATGTCGTTTATCTTCACAAATAAGATACCGCATTGCAAATAAATCAGTAAAGAAATCCCGATTTGATATTAGTACCGCGGAGTGGGAGTGGGGGAAGGGGTCACAGCCTGAGCTAGGGGTGCATTTATGACATGCATTCAAAACTGGCATATTTTGGATTTTACATTTCAACCCCCAAAATGTACTTTGAATATGAACCGAGTTTACTGTGTCGGTCAGTTTAAAATGTTAAACACATGATAATTTAAATAGACCCTAAAACCCGGTGAACGGTGTATGCCCAATCTAATTAAAATTAAATCCCATCTGCTCTCCCATTTCGATATGTCTCTTGAAGCGACATGTACGATTGGGGAGCATTGATAGGATATTAATATATTAAGATTGGGTGTGCGACAGGAAGCAGATGATACACCCTTACTGTGTGGACTATAACGCTATGGACACTGGCCGACATTTGAGCGATTTATAAATCTATCGTTTAACACATTTTGAGATCTATAGCTCAGTACTAGGGAAAGCGTAAATATCTTATTATTCGTGGGGGAGATCAACCACCTCGCTGGGGGTCTAATAATACCCCAGCCGCCAGTCAGTTTTTGTCCCCCGCCGCAACGCGGCCGGGGAATTTAAAATGGTCCCTCTTGCTTCTTTGTGAGTAGTATATAAAAGACGGATTGACTTAGTGGCTCCTCACTGCGCATGCACAGAGAAAAAGTCACGGGGAGGTTTGCGCA
Source organism: Hanleya hanleyi (assembly GCA_036873755.1). Taxonomy (NCBI): domain Eukaryota; kingdom Metazoa; phylum Mollusca; class Polyplacophora; order Lepidopleurida; family Hanleyidae; genus Hanleya; species Hanleya hanleyi. The sequence continues at coordinate 41,139 of JAVTVY010021564.1, read as the reverse complement.
AGTCCCACTGCGCAAGTGTGTGACGTCACTTTCGGTTTCTATGGGACATGTATTCGTCCGCGGTGATGCAGTCTGGCGGTGATGCGGTCTGCCTTCGCGGACAGAAAGTAGTCCCAAATACGCGGGGAGCCGGGGGAAATTCTCCGGCAATCTTCGGGACATTTTGGGGGCGAGAGGGACCCCTAGTGGACCGATTGGGTCGAGTGAGGTGTCAAAGTGAAGCGCTCCTCCAGGGCCATCACTTCATGGGTGGATGCATGTAAAATGATGATTTGTCCCCGAAAATATAAAAAGCGGAACAGGGATTTTACCCCTAAAATAGGGAAAAATTCCTATCAACCCTGTCCAAAAGGGCTAATATCAGTCCCCGGGCTTATCAGGGCCTGCTTATCAAGTCATGGGTGGGTGCATGTTTTCACAGAAAAAAAATATAAAAAGCGGAACACGAAATTTACCTCTACAATAGGGGCCTGATTCGCACATTTGCATCTATACGGAAAAATGCCTGTATGGGGATGGTCATTTTTTTTGTGGATTTTACTATGGGTTGTTTGGTCTTGTTTTTCACGTCTCGCCAAGAAAAACACTATGAGCGGGGTCCCGGAGCTAAGCGGTGAAATTTTTTGAAAAGTTCACGGAGGTCTGGATAGGCCCATAGGTCCATACTGGCTATGGGGGATAGGTCCATACTGGGAAATTCACACATGTTCATTGCGATATGGGTTGTTTGGTCTTGTTTTTCACGTTTCACCACGTAGAACACGATGGGAGGGGTCTCGAAGTTAAGCGGTGATATGTTTTGAAAAGTTCACGGAGGTCTGGATAGGCCCATAGGCCCATACTGGCTATGTGGGATAGCTCTACATTGGGAAATTCCCACATGTTCATTGCAGTATGGGTTGTTTGGTCTTGTTTTTCACGGCTCGTCACGTAGAACACGATGGAAGGGGTCCCGAAGTTAAGCGGTGAAACTTTTCGAAAAGTTCAGGGGTCCCCTTCATACCATCAGTCCCGGAATATCACCCAACCGTGAAGGACCAACCCAAACCAGTACAAGGGAATGAAGATAATGTGAACTCGAGGCTGTGGAAGGATTTGTTCATAGAAAGTATGGACGCCGAGCTGGGCGAGACGTTGGAGGCCACAGGAAACAAGTTTCACCGCAAAGGGTATTCGAAAGAGGAAGCCGCAATTTTAGCCCATAACACTTTGGCACCCAGACTACGACGGGTTTTATGTCAGCAGTATGCCGACTTCCTGACCCATATAAAATTGCTGGACAAGGACCCGGTCCATATGGATATCGAAAGAACAGCGTCGATGTTAAAACCTCAGGCATGAACTGGAAAGCGGCTTATGTCAGAGCTATAGCACAAAAGAAACATTTGTTCGAACGCACCATTAAAAAGCGTTAAAGCGTTGAGACGGGCGTTAAGGCGTTGAGATGGACGTAACGACGGGCGTCATCGCATTTCGATGATTTAGTGTTAATTTCATGAAAATAAGAGCTTTTGGGCTAAATCACCAGGGCGTTGAAGCGTTAAGCTAAGCGTTGACGGACGTTACTGTCTATAAAAGCAAGTGTACTCCCAAAACACGCACTATTCCACGTTCAACCGTCAACATGGCTTATACTTGCTCTGAGTGTGAACGCACGTTCACCAGACATTACGATATGATGCGACACCAGAAAAATATACATGGGATTGAAGACTCCGAGGAGTCCGTTGAGGCGGATGCTGATACAGAGACTGCCGAGAGTGTATAGACTGATACCGAAACCGAGATTGCTGAGAGTCTATCTACTGATATGGAGAGCTTGACCTCAGATAGTCAGCATACATCCCAGGAAAGTGAGGCAGAACCTACCTTCTTCGATCGTATTGTGCATGAAGCTATTCGTAGTTATGCTGCGGTAATCGAAGACGGCGGACAGGATAACTTACAAGAGGCGTACACCGAAATGCGCCCCTGCATTAGGAAAACAGCCATGGTCATCTATAAACGGTATAGCCTGTTGCCGCTTGAAATGAAAAGCGACCCCAAGCATAGGTCCATCATGAAGACCAAGCGTCACTTGGAAGAGGATATGGGGTTCCACCCACCGAGGCCCTGGAAAATGCGATCAAAATGCGCAAACAACTGTTTCAGGACATGCTGCCCGAACAATATCCTGAACTGCCGGACGATGCTTCGGTCACACCGAGCAAGATGGAACTTTCTCAAAGGATGACTTCTGATTGGACAAGAGCAGCCGAGAATACATCTAGCGGGAAAGAACGAATATGACAGATACAGCACCAAATGGTGGCCTCTGATTGGACAAGAGTCTTCTTGAATTGTAAACATACCCAACGTGGCTCCCCCAGCGTGGGTATGATGTAACACTGAGGAGAATAAAATGATTGATCTCTCATCCTTGTTGTTGATTTTCTCTCATCTGTCTATATCATGGTGTCAAGGCGTTATGCTAAGGCGTTAAGGCGTAACGACGGACGTTGACGGGCGTCACTGCATTTCCAATGAATTAGTGACAATTCCATGAAAATCAGAGCTTTTGGGCTACACCAGGGCGTTGAATCGTTGAGCTTGGCGTTGGCGGGCGTTGTTACAAGATGCCACTTCACACGACGCATTCGGACCCAGGATGGTCCATTTCTACCCCAAAACACCTTCCTTCACACCCCCAAAATGCCCACTTTGGCTACTACTCCTACTGATGACGTCACCAATGACGCCACAGATGACGTGAACATATTTCAAATATGGGTCTGCACCACGAGAACTACAAGATGACACCCCACACGACGCATTTGGACCAATAGTGGTCCATCTCTACACAAAATACCTACATGTACCTTCACTTCCCCCAAAATGCCCACTTTCGCTACTACTCTTACTGATGACGTCACAGATGACGTCACAGATGCTGTGGACAGCCCTCAAATCGGGATCTACACCCCGAGAGCTACAGAATAACACCTCCCACGGCACATTCGGACCAATAGTGGTCCAACTCTACCCCAAACACACCCCCACGCACCTCCCCCCCAAATGACCACTTTACTTACTACACCAAACTGCGCATGCGCAGATTGACGCGATTTGCAATGAAAAACACGCCATTCTGACTCTACCCCACAAAAGCTTCACTTTGACACCTCCCTCGACACATTCGGACCAATAGTGGTCCATCTCTACCCCAAACACACACCCACGCACCCCCAAAATGCCTGCTTTCTATATTACGACCAGACTGCGCATGCGCAGAATATTGAAAACGGACGATACATTAGTCCAGTCGGGTGCTCCTCTACGAGAGCTTCAAAATAAGACCTCATACGACACCATAGGACCACTAGGGACTCCTCTAGACCCCAAAACGTCCACCCAGTATGAACCTATTCACTGAGCCAGTAGGCCTATGGGCCTATATACAGATCTACCCGGAACCTGGACTTTTCGAAAAATTAATGACCACCCCCATACCCCATACAGGCATTTTCCAGTATAGATGCAAATGTGCGAATTGTAGAGGTAAATTCCGTGTTCCACTTTTTATAAAAAAAATTCTGTGAAAACATGCACCCAGCGGCAGGCCCCGATAAGCCCGGGGACCGATATTAGCCCTTTTGGACAGGGTTGATAGGAGTTTTCCCCTATTTTAGGGGTAAAGTCCGTGTTCCGCTTTTTATATTTTCGGGGACAAATCCTCATTTTACATGCACCCACCCATGACTTGATGACCCTGGAGCGCTTCACTTTGACACCTCACTCGTCCCAATCGGTCCACTAGGGGCCCCTCTCGCCCCCAAAATGTCCCGAAGATTGCAGGAGAATTTCCCCCGGCTCCCCGCGTATTTGGGACTACTTTCTGTCCGCGGAGGCCGACCGCCTCACCGCCAGACCGCACCATCGCGGAGGAATACATGCCCATAGAAACCGGAAGTGACGTCACACATGACGTCACACACTTGCGCAGTGGGACTTGCGCAGAACACCTGCGCACACAGACCTCCCCGTGACTTTTTTTTCTGCGCGTGCGCAGTAAGGAGCCACTGAGTCAATCCGTCTTTTGTTTACTACTTTTGTGTCCGTGGATGTCCGTGTATGTCTGTTTGAATTTTCCGCAAGCGATAACTTCCAAACGCTTTGTTGGATTCTTCCGAAATTCGGCATACATATTGCTTGCGACAAGACACCAGTTGGTGTTGCCTTTCAGCAACATCTGCCTGAAGGTGGCGCCACTGAGTCAAAATGGGTCTTGCTTCTTTGTGTCCGTGGATGTCCGTGGACGTCAGTTTAAATTTTTCGCAAGCGATAACGTCCGAACGCTTTGTCGGATTCTCCTGAAATTCGGCATACGCATTCCTTGCAACAAGACTCCGTCCGGTTGCTACTGCATTTCAGCAACATCTGCCTGAAGGTGGCGCCACTGAGTTTCGCTTCTTCGTGTCCGGTCCAGTTAATGGATGTCAGGATAAATTCCAAATGCTTTGTCAGATTTGTCTGAAATTTGGCATATACATTCCTTGTGAGCAGACGTGGGTTGGTATTGCGTTTCGGCAAGATCCACCTGAAGGTGCATGTCCGTGCATGTCCGTGGTTGTCCATTCAAATTCTTCACAAGCGATAACTTTCAAATCTTGTTGAATTTCTTCGATATTTGGTATATACATTCCTTGTGACAAGATGTTGATTGGTGTTGCGTTTCAGAAAGTTCTACCTGTAGGTGGCGCCACTACGGTTCTTTCCGTTCTTTTGTGCTGCAAGCGATAACTTGGAAACGCTTTGAAATGTCGCTTGGAATTGAGTTTCGCCCACTTGCGCATACAGATGGCGCCACCAGGTGGCAACTTCTAAATTTGGTTTCCGGGCGATAACTTGAGAACTGCTCATCGAATTCTTCCCAGATTAGGCATGCATACATTGTACCTTGCCATGAATTGTTGCTTGGGATTGTGTCTCATCCACTTCTGCTTACAGGTGACGCCACCTGGTGAAAAAATCTGTAATTTGTTTTCGGCCAATGACTTGAGTATGCTCATCGGATTCTTCTCAAATATAGCATGTATGTACCATGCCGGGAGATGTTGCATGGAATTGCCTCTCACTCACTTGCAATTACAGGTGGCGTTACCTGGCGGCAAACTCCCAAATTTGTTTCTGGGTAATACCATGACATAAAATGTCGCTTGGGATTTCGTTTCGCCCACTTGCCCCTACAGGTGGCGCCACATGGTGTTAAAAACAAAATTTGTTTTTGGCAATTAACTTGAGAACTGCTCATCGGAATCTCCTGAAATTTAGCATGCATGTACCATGCCAAGAGCTGATGCGTTTGATTGCCTTTCGGTCACTTGTACTTACATGTGGCGCCACCTGGTGGTAAATTACCAAATTTGTTTCAGGGTAATAACTGGAGAACTGCTCATCAGATTCTTCTTAAATTTGGTATGAATATACCATGACATAAGATGTCGTTTGGGATTGCGTTCCGCCCACTTGCGCCTACATGTGGTACCACCTTGTGTCAAAATCTAAATTTTGATTTCGCTCATCGGATTCTTCTCCAATTTGGTATGCAGATACCATGCCTTGGCATGTTCTTTGGGATTGTATTTCGCCTGCTTCTGCCTACACCTGGTGGCAAAATCTAAATTTGGTTTCTGGGCAATAACTTGTAGACCCCTCTTCAGAATCTTCCTAAAGTTCGTATGCTGATACCATGCCATGAGATGGTGCTTGGGATTGCGTTTCGCCCACTTGCACCTACAGGTGGCGACACCTGGTGGCAAATTTAAAATTTGATTTCCGGGCAATAGGTTGAGGACGCCTTCAGATTCTCATGAAATTTGGTTTGCAGATGATATGCTTTGAGATGTCGCTTGGGGTTGCATCTCGGTTACATAATTTCCATGTTTCACTGCATGGAAACTATATTACAGCAGCAATCAACATTCAGTCAGCCGTTCTGAGTTGATCGATCTTAAAACATGAGAAGGCAGAAAGACCCTTCCACATCCAACGCCTATGAAGTAGCAGTTGCCTCCCACATGTACATCCCCTGAGACCAACAATGCTAAAAAATATTGCTGCCATTTCCGCGGGAGACCTAGCATCCTCTGGCTGCTTGTTGGACCGCATTCGCGGCCGCGCGCACATCGCCGGAAGTGACATCATATATAGTAAAATAGATGTTTGCCGAACATTTCGATTATCTTTCAAGTCTGCATAATACCTCTGTTGACCTAGCGTTAAAAAGAATTATCTGGAGATTATTTTCCCTGTTTATCTGGACAGAGTATATGAAAAGTACTTCGCTCATGTGCAAAACTAAAGGAGTTGTTCGGCCGGATTCAAACTGAAGCGTGCGTACCAACCTCCCCACAGCGCATGCTCCATTTCGCAGGCTCCATTACCATCCCTGCCACCAATAGCGAAAGTTGATCTTTACTACGTTGCTATGACGTATAGGGAAAACCAACCAACGCACGGTTCAGTTTGAATCCGGCCGAACAACTCCTTTAGTGTTGCACATGAGCGAACTACTTTTCATATGCTCTGTCCAGATAAACAGGGAAAATTATCTCCAGATAATTCTTTTTAACGCTAGTCAACAGAGGTATTATGCAGACTTGAAAAGTAATCGAAATGTTCGGTAAACATCTATTTTACTATATATGATGTCACTTCCGGCGATGTGCGCGAAGGCCCCGAATCCGGTCCAAAAATCTGACTGGTAGCTGGGGTGTTATTAGACCCCCAGCGAGGTGGTTGCGTGCGTACGTGGTTTTTTTCCTATACCTCATAGCAACGTAGTAAAGGTCAACTTCCGTTATTAGAGTAGGGATGATAAATGAGCCTGTGAAATGGAGCATGCGATGTAGGGAGGATGAGGGGAGATGAGGGAACTGAGGGTTTTACGTCACATCCCGTTAAGACGTCGCTTCCCGTGAAGACGTCGCTTCTGGTTGAGGTCACTTCCGGTCAAAAGTCACTTCAAACACCTGACTGGTTGGATACAAAAATAGGATTTTCCTATTCCAGGTCGAGAAAAACGGACTTTAAGTCCCCCCCTCTCACCAAAAAAAAAAGAATAGGAAAAACGAAATTTACATCCAGTCAAGTGGGTCTAAAAGGGCCCTATGCGGCCCACTTGGGTCGTGCAGGATGTCATTCTGAAGCTCTCGTGGTGTGGACTACGATTGGGATGATTTTGGGGGTGGAAGTGACTTTATGTTGCGCATGCACAGCTGATGGGTAGCAAAAGATGGCATTTTAGGGTGCGCAGGGGGTATTTGAGCGATTTTGGGACCTTCCTACATTCCTGGCATCTTCAAGCTCTCATGGTGTAGACTATGATTTGGGTTATTTTTACTCAAAGGACGTCATGGTGCGCGTGCGCGGTCGAGAAGTAGTATAGAAGTAGTGAAATTTAAACAGCTTATTTGTCGGATATTGTATGGATGTATGAATGTTTGGCAATCTCCAAATTTCACGCAAAATTCTAACTTGTGCTTTGCTCTCCTGTAAGCCAATCCATATAACTTTTTAAATTGATATCTGATATTTTGAAATGATGTATCACTTTACCAAGTCTAGCTGATCAGAGTGATACTTCATTTTTCAATTCCTTCGTCCATAGTTGAACAATATTTGGGCCCGTCTCACAACTGCACATTCAGAGGTACGACTCCATTTCAAATTCCATATCATTGGAAATGACTCCAAAAAGTTCGCTAAACACTAGTCTAGTTTCTATAAAGGTTTGACACTTTTTAGGTAAAATTGCAGAAACAATTGACAAGTAAAATAAACCACTTTCTTTGATTACATATATTTTCTAGTATATGAATGGGTAAATTTAGCACAAATGGGTCACTAGTAGTATATAAAACCCCGATTCTGTCATATTGACCTTTGTGCACTTAAACTTGTGGAGGTCACATAGGTCAAGTGCACTATAGTTCCGGCAAAGGTCACGTGGTTGCCATGGCGACGTCACTTCCAACCTTTGCGGGATGTATTCCTCCGCGGTGTGATGCGGTCATGTCTGGAGGTGATGTGGTCTGGTGGTGATGCGGTCTGCCTCCGCGGACAGAAAGTAGTCCCAAATACGCGGGTTTTCGTGAGAATCATCGGCAATGTCCGGCAATCTCCGGAGATATAATGTTCGGTCATCTTCGGCAATGTCCGGGAATATAATGTCCGATCATCTCCGGCAATCTCCGGCCCTCTCCGGGACAATAGATAATCTTTATCTATCCTTCCGAAGCATCCATGGTATTCCACAGGGTCCCCGACAATATTGCCATCTATTTGTCCGTGTTAAATGACCAGTGGGGAACCCTCAATTTCTTAATACTGTGGAAGAAGGTAAAGGGTCCTATTTGGAATTGAACCCGGGTCGCTTTATCTAGAGGCCGACGCTCTACCATTAGGCCACGAGTCATAGGCTACAAACCAAGGTTGAAAATAGCATATATATGTCTACCATTATCACTATATGGCCCATATTGGCCCACTGGCCAATGTTGAACCCAATGGGAAATTTACTCCTGGTCATTGCAGTATGGGTTGTTTGGTTTTGTTTTTCACATCTCAACACCTAGAACACGATGGGCGGGGTCCCGAAGCGATCGGTTGAATTTTTTTGAAAAAGTCACTATGCGCATGTGTAGTGGGTAAATAGCGCTGGGTGGACGTTTTGGGGTCTAAGTGAGCCCCTAGTGGACCGATTGGGTCGAGTGAGGTATCAATGTGAAGCATACGTGAGGGAGCATCCAACGGACTGGGTGTGACGTGGAACCGACGTCATTCTGCGCATGCACGGTAGACAAAGGGTAGGGAAATGGACGTTTTGGGGTCTAGGTGGACCACTTGTGGTCCGATGAAGTCGTATGAGGTATCAATGTGAAGCAAACGTGAGGGGACATCAGACGGGCTGGGTGTGACGTGGAACCGACGTCACTCTGCGCATGCGCAGTAGACAAAGTGTATGGAAATTGACGTTTTGGGGTCTAGGTGTATCACTAGTGGGCCGATGGAGTCGTATGAGGTATCAATGTGAAGCATTCGTGAAGGAGCATCTGGCTGGACTAGTGTGTCGTCCGTTTTCAACATTCTGCGCATGCACAGACGGAATTTTGGGAAAAGGGCATTGGAAGGAACGTTTTGGAGTCTAGGTGGGCCACTAGTGGTACGATGGAGGCGTATGAGGTATCAATGTGAAGCATTCGTGAGGGAGCATCCGCCTGGACTAGTGTGTCGTCCGTTTTCAACATTCTGCGCATGTGCAGACAGGGAATTGTGGGAAAAAGGCATTGGAAGGAACGTTTTGGGGTCTACGTGGGCCACTATTGGACCGATGGAGTCGTATGAGGTATCAATGTGAAGCATTCGTGAGGGAGCATTCGCCTGGACTAGTGTGTCGTCTGTTTTCAACATTTTGCGCATGCGCAGACAGGGAATTGTGGAAAAGGGGCATTGGAAGGAACGTTTTGGGGTCTAGTTGGCCGGTGGTGGTCCGATGGAGTCGTATGAGGTATCATTGTGAAGCATTCGTGAAGGAGCATCCGCCTGCTCTAGTTTGTCGTCCGTTTTCAACATTCTGCGCATGCGCAGACAGGGAATTGTGGGAAAAGGGCATTAGAAGGAACGTTTTGGGATCGAAATGGGCCACTAGTGGCCCGATGGAGTCGAGTGAGGTATCGTTGTGCGTACGTGAGGGAGCATCCGACTGGGTGGATTTGGGGTAGAAATATCGTCATTCTGCGCATGCGCAGGCAGGGAATTGTGAGAAAAGGATATGGAAATAGACATTTTGGGGTAGAGATGGGCCACTATTGGTCCAAATGGGTCGTGGGAGGTGTCAAAGTGAAGATTTTGTGGGGTAGAGTCAGAATGGCGTGTTTTTTATTGCAAATCGCGTCAATCTGCGTATGTGCAGTTGGGTGTAGTAAGTAAAGTGGTCATTTGGGGGGTGCGTGGGGGTGTGTTTGGGGTAGAGAAGGACCATCCTTGGTCCGAATGCGTCGTGTGGGGTATCATTTTGTAGCTTTCGTGGTATAGACCACGATTTGAGGGATGTCCACAGCATCTGTGACGTCATCGATGACGTCATCAGTAGGAGTAGTAGCCATAGTGGGCATTTTGGGGCAGTGAAGCAAGGTATTTGGGGTAGAGATGGACCATCCTTGGTCCGAATGCGTCGTGTGGGGTGTCATTTTGTAGCACTCGGGGTGTAGGGCCCGATTTGAGGGATGTACGCATCATCTGAAACGTCATTGGTGACGTCATCAGGACGAGTAGTAGCGAAAGTGGGCATTTTGAGGCAGTGAAGGAAGGTATTTGGTGTGGAGGTGGACCATTCTTGGTCCGAATGCGTCGTGTGGGGTGTCATCTTGTAGTTCTGGTGGTGCAGACCCCTATTTGAGGTATGTTCACGCCATCTGTGACGTCATCGGTAACGTCATCAGTAGAAGTACTAGACAAAGTGGGCATTTTGAGGCAGTGAAAGAAGGTATTTGGGGTAGAAATGGACCATCCTTGGTCCGAATGCGTCCTGTGGGGTGTCATCTTGTAGCCTTCGAGGTGGAGACCACGGTTTGAGGGATGTCCACAGCATCTGTGACGTCATTGGTGACGTCATCAGTACGAGTAGAGCGAAAGTGGGCATTTTGCGGAAGTGAAGAAAGGTATTTGGGGTAGAGATGGACCACTATTGGTCCGAATGCGTCGTGTGGGGTGTCATCTTGTAGTTCTCGTGGTGCAGACCCCTATTTGGTGCATGTTCACGTCATCTGTCACGTCATTGGTGACGTCATCAGTAGGAGTAGTAGCGAAATCGCGCAGTTTGGGGAAGTGAAGGAAGGTATTTGGTGTAGAAATGGACCATCCTTGGTCCGAATGTATCGTGTGCGGTGTCATCTAGTTCTCTGCATGTAGCCGCATCTATACACTTGGTGGTCGCATCGTGCATGAATACTACATATATGACTTGATACTGTGAACTATAACTGTAAAAGGTCAGGATGGTCGAGTGGTCTAAGGCGCCAGTCTCAAGGGATGGTCTGCACATGCAGGGCGTGGGTTCGAATCCTACTCCTGACACATGAGTTGTTTACTTGATACTTGTGATACAATAGAGTAAAGAGAGAAAAAACGAAGTGTGTTTACTCCTTTTCATTTAAGCCGACTGGAGCTTTGGTGTGCAGCTGGTAGATCCAATAAACTTCACGTTGCCGACGCAAAGTGGTGCTGGATTCAAGCGACGGATCTGTCTTCAGTACTTCAATAATTTGGTAACTGATGTGATTGACAGAGTGTCCTCGGGACCAGAAATGTCGTGGTGCCGGATTGTCACTGCGTTTCCTTGTATCAATGAGATGTTCACGGATACGCTCGTGGAATGTGCGTTTTGTTTCTCCAACATATTGTTTGGAGCAAAGGGTGCACGTAATGAGGTAGATCACATTCTGAGTGCAGCAATTAGCCAAGAGGTTGGCTCGATAGCGTAAGCCAGTGTGGCTGCTGGTGAAAAAACGTTCTTTTATCAAAGTGGGGCAAAAGGCGCAATTTTGGTAGGTGCAGGGAGTTATCATGTTTGCATAACTCATGCCGCTGACGCCCCTCTGAAGTGGAGGGTACGAAATCTTGGCTCTGACAAGGGTGTCTTTCAGGTTGTTGTTTCGACGAAAAGGCCAGCAGCCGGCCAGCGTATACAACCAGTATATATAGGACACCTCTGATCACAATCCACAGCCTCTGAAGAGATCACCTAGATCGAAACCGGTCAGGCTTTCTATACACACCTCAAGAGTACACCCCGTGCTGCCTTCCAGTCTTGGTTGTTTTCATCTCCAGAAACAATACTTGTGATACAATAGTTAAAACTATGAAACTATGACTGTAAAGTCAGGATGGACGAGTGGTCTAAAGCGCCAGTCCTAAGTGCTGGTCTGCGCAACGCAGGGCGTGGATTCGAACCCTACTCCTGACATGAGATTTTTGTATATACACCTTCTGTATTATACCATATCTGTCCTGAATGTGCTGTATTATACCATATTTGTCCTGTTTATACCAAATCGGTGCTGTACTGTGGCGAATTCTGGTCCGACGATCGACAACAACAACAACAACAACAAAGACATGGAAAAAACCTCCCTGATGAGAAATCCAGTGTTTCCCGAGAACCTACCTTAATCCAGTATAAAATCAGGTGTCCTCTAATTATTTGTGGTGTATCTAGTAAATCCCGACGATGTTCATAGAAGCTGAGATAGTCTGGTAAAGTTAAATTTTATTTGCCCTCCCGCTCAGTAGAAATGCAAACCGCCATGTTGTTTTCACTGAGCTGCATGAGGTCATCGCCAGCCAATGAGTGACGAGATACCAGCAATGATGTCACACTCAGCCAATCAGCTTTGCTTGGATGTTGGTCGTGCTATACTTCCGGTCGGAGGGTATATATACCGTGGACAAACGAGGATCGTCAGTCCTCTCTGGGACTCACAACTGGACACATCTTTAACTCCGAAGGTACTAATTGCGGTACCACCAGTAATAACAACAACTAAGGTACAAATCACCAAACAGCCACACCAGATAACCTATACATGGGTTGAAAACGTTTATTCAACCGTTCTTTTTGAACAGTCAGTGGGACCATTTATATGGGTAACCATACTGTAAACAAACAAGTGTTACCATAACGTAAGCAAACAATGGTGTTACCAAAATGTAAACAAACAACAGAACACCACCCTGTATTTTGCAAGAATAAATCTATCTTTATTGTTGTTACAAATCCGTATCAACTTGGTGTATATTTGGGTTTACCAACCGTAACCATCAACCACTGGGACCACTGACCATCAACAGGTGACCGTCGACTGTCAACAGTAAACATCAGTCGGTGACCGTCAACATAAACATCAATCTGTGACCGTCGACCGTCAACAGTAAACATCCGTCTGTGACTGTCGATGTAACCAGTGACATTATCACCACCTACCTGTAAACCGTCCCCAGTCATACCAGCTAATACACTGTCAACATTGACCGTCAAGGTGTAACCGTTCACATATCGATAACCGTCAAGCAGTGACCGTCAACTGAACCGTGACCATAACAAGTGACCATCTACAATACATCAGTATTACCGTCAACAGTAACCGTCTAATGTCAATTAGTAATCGTTGACCATCAGATAACCATCAACCATATCCCAGGGTTATCAGCCAGTGACCGTTGACCAACTACTGATACATAGTATTGCTGACCGCCGACCACTGACCACCGACCACGCTACAGTTGGTGGCACCATAGTGGGATTATATTGCAAGCTTTACCCTCCATATCCCAGAAAGGAAATTATATTGTTATGGCATCACGGTATCCCCCAGAATACAAGGGGAAGGGAGACTACTCTAGTGGTACAAAATCAATGGAGAAACACATTCACGGTGGAGATTTGGATGACAGTGAGGTCGAGTTGAATTTTCAAGCAGCTGATAATCTTGATCATGCTCCTTCAGAAAAAAAAGATGTCTCACCTAGACAGGACTCAACACATCTGACTGATAGATCAGCAGATTTGCAGGCCTTGAAGGAATCCCTAGAGCATCTCCGTCAAACGGAGAGAGACGTGGTTAAACAAATCAATGAATTTGAAAAGGCAGACCAGTCCTTGGACAAATCAACAGAGGTTGATGTTTTGAATATTTCCCTGACACATTCGGCTAGCCAGATTAATAGGGGAGGGTCACGTCATGAGATATACCCTGCAAGCCTTGATGTGAGGGATAGACAGTCCCAGCATTCCAGTCAAGCTGGAGATCAGCAATGTGGTCTTAGGCAGGAAGAGGGAATTATGCCCATCAGGCATACTGGAGATGACGCAGAACCCAGGCGGGGAAATAACCAACATCTCGCCAATAGATCAGATACAAGCCAACCAAACACAAGGGGACGGACTTGCAATGATCGACAATTTGGTCATGTTGAAGAAGATCGGTATGCAACATTCGATCGTAGAAACAGGCGTGAAACCACAGGACGAAACCACGGTGACGGTTATGGGGTAAATGCTCTTAACCGAGGCCAAAGGGAAAATAACTACCCAGATACTGTGGATATGATGGGAGTTATCTAGCTTCAGGGGATTTTCGAAGATATAGAAAACAGAAAAATCCTACAACTTATGGTGGATCAGCAGGATGGCATTACAAGCGTCTAGTCCGTCATTCATAATCCAGCCGTCGTCCATTAGAGAATATCCGCGTCCATAATCCAAAGACCTATTCCATATTCCATATAACAGTATTAGCACCAAATTCAAAAAGACAATCATAATATACATAAACATAGGCTTGTTTCCTGCAAGAGAGAAGCGGTCAACAGTTTTCAATGATGCCGGCAAGACATCATGATGTTCCAAAAATATCAAATCCGTATCGCTGATCAGTATTCTTAATCCATAATATTCGTTGTAAAGTCGTCATCTAAAGAATGATGTATCTCAGTCACGCTTGATTGTGACTGTTCATATGAGTACCATGAGGATCTTGAAGTACATGGGTTCATACGGCCCCTAGCCCCGGGTTAAGCGGAATTAGACACAAGTTACCAAACGTAGCGCCATAGATCTTGCACGCTACGTTCGCATTTTGCTATCAGCATGCGATATGTATCGCCAAATTTGAGAAACTTTGAGTGGAGGCGCTTGGTGGAATAGCCCTGTTTTATAAGTTTCTGTAACACTGTTTTGTGACGTTGATTAAAATCATCACATTTAACACAGGATATAGCAAATGCTACTAAGCGAGATATGTATAAGCCATATGCAGGTCCCACTGGAATATTACTATCCAGAAAGGGATAGTTTACGATGTCGAAATTGTAATCATCTCTTTTGCCATGAAGTCGACGAGACCATCTTGTACATTTCGAGATGGTGGCTGAGATAAACAGATGGGATAATGCTACCAAGGCATTAGAGCTGGCTACAAGTTTACGGGGACGGGCACAAGGTATCCTTAGTGATTTGAAACCACATCAACGTAGGAACTGTAGGGAATTAGTAGCTGCCCTTACTGCTCGATTTGAGCCAGAGAATCAATTAGAGATGTTCCGTGCTCAAATGAAGCACCGTCTGCAGAAAAAGTCTGAACCGCTGACCGAATTAGACCAGGATATTAGGAAGTTGGTGCGTAAAGCCTGCCCAGTAGCCTCGAGTGAAACAAGAGAGATATTAGCAAGTGATGGGTTCATCGATTCCCTCAATGATTCTGAATTAGAATGGGCCATTTATCAAGGGAAACCAGCGAGCCTAGAAGAAGCTGTTAAGATTGCGCTGGAGTATGAAGCATTCCAGAATGCTAGGAAACGTAAATTACAGGGAGCTTCCCTAAGGATGCAACGCGAGAGTTTGGATAATGTAAGCAATCCAGAATCAAGTGATGGTAGCCATGGTAATGATCTGATAATGAACAATCTGGTGGAATGACTTGCCAGGATCGAGACCAGTTTGACAACGGTTGAAGCTCAGGGCTACAAATCAAGCAGAAGACCTGGAAAATGTCATTTTTGTGGAATCGAGGGACACTGGAAGGCTCAATTTCGGAAGCGAAAGCAACACCAGTTCAGGAACGATGCAGCTGAAAATGACAGCCTTAATGGGCAAACACGTGGTAACCAAGCCAGTACTTCCCAGTCGGGAAATGATCACTAGCTGGTGCCGAGGGCCAGACTCCAGCTAAAACCCAAAATATTGGGCCCAATACAGAGAAATTTAGTAACCAAAATCATGTCAATGGGGTAAAGGTGAATTGCCTGGTTGATACCGGGGCATCGATTTCAGTTTTACATCCAAAGAAATATCATGCCATTCCAGCGGATCTCCGACCTGCACTTGAACCTGGACATGGTCATATCAAAATGGCAGATGGTGAACTGGTAAAAATAGACCACCTTGGAATTAAACTTATGCTCATTGCTGACATAGATGTTCCTGCGGTTCTGGGTTATGACTTCTTGCATGGACAGAACTGTAACCTCAACATGAGTGGTGGCACTGTGACAGTAAACGATAGACTCTTGCCTTGTATTTTGGAGAGCCGCCTGCCTTCCATGTTTCGAGTATCGGTGGCAGAAACTGTCATCATTCCACCAAACACCGAGACCATGATAAACGGTATTATCAATGCAGACTCCTCAACAATCATGACTGGTGTGGTTGAAGTGAGTGAACAGTTTGTCCAATCCAAGGGCATGATGTTGGCCAGAGCTATTGTAGATCCAAGTACAGGTCATATTCCTTTAAGAGTGGCAAATTTTGATGACCAACCAAAAACACTGTACAGAAACACGCACATAGCCACTTGTCAACCAATAGACAGAGTAGTTGACGATATCAAAGACTGGGATACAACACATGACAGACTGAGCCATCTTGCAGTTAGTAAGGACGAAGTACCTGCCCATGCTGGACATTTATATCAAGCAGCAATTCAGAACTTGAATCCAAACCTACGGGACCAAGTGCGACAACTCTTGTCAGACCATCAGGCTGCCTTTGCCAAAAATAATGATGACCTTGGCCGAACCAACATAGTCAAGCATACTATTAACACCGGTGATGTAGCGCCAATCAGAATGCACCCTAGAAGGTTACCACTCTCCAAACGTCAAGATGTTGAGAAGGAAGTTTCATCAATGTTGAAAAAGGGTATAATAGAGGGATCAACAAGCCCTTGGGCCGCACCAGTTGTTCTTGTGAAGAAGAAAGATTATTCTCTCCGCTTTTGCGTGGACTATAGACTCTTGAACCTGGCAACTCAAAAAGACTCCTATCCAATCCCGAGAATAGATGACTCTCTGGATGCCCTACGAGGTTCAACACTGTTTTCGACACTCGACCTGAAGAGTGGATATTGGCAAGTTGAGGTCGATCCAAAAGATGCTGAGAAAACTGCTTTTTCCACGACGTGCGGTCTATACCAATTCAAGGTTATGCCGTTTGGGCTCTGCAATGCTCCTGCAACCTTTGAGCGCCTAATGGAAGCTGTTCTCTCTGGACTCAACTGGAGGACCTGTCTACTATAATTAGACGACATAATTATCTTCTTTGACTCTTTTGAGACCCATCTAACCAGGCTGAATGAAGTCCTGTGTAGAATCAAAGAGGCCGGTCTGAAATTATCACCAAAGAAATGCCATTTGTTTCGGAAAGAAGTTGAATTTTTGGGTCACATAGTCTCCAGTTTGGGCATATCGACGGATCCATCCAAAATCAGTGCAGTTAAGCAATGGCCAAGACCTACAAGTCTTACAGAAGTGAGAGCCTTCATTGGGACTTGTTCGTATTATAGGCGTTACGTAAAAGGTTTCGCAGATACAGCCAAACCATTGCACAAGCTGATGGAGAAAGGAAACATATTCAAGTGGACATCAGAATGTGAGGACGCCTTTGAAAAACTGAAAACAGCACTCAGAGTCGCCCATATTGGCTTATTCATCCACTGAGAAACCATTCATCCTGGACACAGATGCCAGCAACATAGGTATTGGTGCTGTCCTGTCACAGTTAGATGACGAAGGGAAGTAACGTGTACGTCAGTAGAACCCTAAACAAGGCAGAAAGGCAATATTGCATTACCCGAAAGGAACTGTTGGCAGTGGTCGAGGCTGCGAAACATTACCACCACTACCTTTATGGTTTAAAATTCTTGGTTCGCTCCGACCATGGCGCACTGAGATGGTTAATGCGGTTCAAAAATCCAGAGGGACAAACTGCCCGTTGGATAGAGACTCTAAGCACATACGACTTCCAGTTGGAACATGGAGCAGGTAAATAGCACGGAAATGCTGATGGCCTTTCACGTATTCTATGTGATACTTGTGCCTACTGCACAAGGCAGGAACAGAAGGACACGCAGGATAATAACTCCATTCGAGTGATGACCAGATCTGGAAAATCACCAAACACTGGTCCAGAGCAAAAGGACTCCAACCGCCAATTGGGTTGGCTGCATGGGAAATCCACCACAGAAATCAGGAATGCCCAGAACCAAGACACCTCATTATCTCCAGTCATCGCATGGAAGGAGACCGGCAAACGACCAAAATGGTCAAATGTATCAGCAAAAAGTCCAGCAACAAAAGCATATTGGAGCCAATGGGATCGCATTGAACTTAGGGATGGAATCCTCTACCGGCAATGGATCGGTGATGGGTAACAATCTTCCTGGCAGCTTATTGTTCCCAGATCTTGGCGGGATGACATTCTCATAGCCATGCACAGTGACTGTGGTTCAGGACATCTTGGAATGAACAAAACTGTTGCTCGGATGCATGGTCGATTCTACTGGGTGGGTTACCAACAAGATGTAACAGAGTGGATCAGGAAATGCGAGGAATGCCAATCATGTAGAGCTCCAACAAAGAAGTTCATCCCTATGAATCAGTATCTGGCAGGAGGACCCCTGGAGAGGATTGCTCTTGACATTTTAGGACCTCTACCAGAGACTAGACGGGGGAATAAATATATTCTCGTACTATCTGTTTACTTCACGCGATGGACAGAGGCATTCCCGATGCCTGATATGGAAGCAGAAACCATTACTAAGATTGTCATGGATGAATTCTTTTGTCGATTTGGTCTACCTTCTGAGATCCATTCTGACCAGGGCACTCAGTTTGAATCTAAACTGTTTCAGGGACAGTGTGACAAACTGGAAATTGCCAAAACGAGGACGACATCATATCATCCACAAAGTGACGGACTGGTGGAACGCTTCAACAGGACTCTGGAGGAAATGCTCAGAAAAGTTGTTGCAACCGACCAATGGAACTGGGATGAGACATTACCCATGTTGATGTTAGCCTACAGATCATCACGACATGAAAGCACTGGTTTTTCCCCATGTCTGATGATGTTTGGACGTGAGGTTACGCTGCCAGCGGACCTCCTGTATGGTCCACCACCTCAAGCAAAACAAGAAGTCAGTGAAGTGGACTATGTGCAGGAAACTAGGGAAAAGCTGTGGACGGTTCATGACATATCACGTAAAAACATGCAGGCTGCCAGTGATAGGCAGAAACGAGTCTATGACCGCCGCACTAACCAACACATCTACAAGGCCAGGGAAGCTGTATGGTTACACGACAATCGTCGGAGAATGGGGACTTCTCCAAAGTTGCAGAAACCATGGACTGGACCATTCCTCGTGACCGAGAGACTATCAGACCTAGTTTACCGGATACAGAAGGGCCCTGCTGCCAAATCTAAAGTGGTGCACCATAACAGACTCAAACCATCATGGTTCTGCGCCAAACTGGTTGAAAAAGACACAAAAGACACAGTAGTGACATAGAATGAGGTTGATGGAGACTGGTTGAAGGAAACAACTAAATTATTAAACATTTAACACAGGTGGTTCTCATAACTAAGGTTCCTCCTATCATATTTTTCACAGATGCGTGATGATGGCCCACCATTGAGGTGTTGGAAGTGTCCCATCTGCCCCAGACAGTTCCAGGCTAGGCGTCAACTGGAGAGGCATAAGCAGGATGCACATGGGATCATCGTCCAGTGTAGTGAATGTGCATATGCAGTACCCGCATCAAGGATGTACATGCTCAAAAAGCATGTTGATAAGTATCATGCCAGGTTACAGGTGGCCACTGAAGATCGACCACATCGGGGATACTCTCCACGCCGCCCTGAGAGACGCCACCAATCGAGCGGTAAGGAGGAAAGGCCAACTGTCAAGCCGGCGGCCAGACCAAGATCAGTGGTGAGTCTGGATGTGCCCCGGGACTATCCCATCCCCCAAAAAAGTGCGAAGTCCTGCACCGTGAGCAGGCCACCATCACCTAAACCATCCGGGGTCGGGAAACTCACAACAGAACCCCAGACCGTACCAACCAACCCAAAACGGACGGCCAAAGGGAACCCTCCAGAAAAAGCTGGTCTGGTACAGTTGGACAAGCCCCCCAGTCCTAAGGTGGGAACTCCTCCAAGGGTCACCACTACATCTCCAAGGCAGTCCCCTTCAATGGCAAAAACACCATCGCCAGGGCCAATTCGGAGGACCCGAGAGAGAACGCCATCACTCTCTCCACAACCACCCAAGCGGTCTCGGGTCCGACGACTCTCATCTTCATCAACATCCTCCTCCTCATCATCATCATCAAGTTCCCCCAGTTGTTCCACTGACACAGCACCTGAAACCACAGGGGAGAGGGAGGTACCCAACATCGACCCTTTGGTCCCACACCATCAACACCAGAACCACTCATAACATTATTTGCAACTCCTGAGAAATTAACACCTATGTCTCAGGCGGTCCAGCCACCACCACCAACACCTGTCACGACACCTACTACGCCCACTGCAGCATCACCTCTACCTGTCCAGCATCACTTTCAGACCATTCCACCTGCCATGATCTACAACCCGCAGAGGTTAGACCCAGAAGGACCACCGGTTGGGGGTCGTTATGAGTTCCTGCATTATGATCCCAAGATCTTCTTTCTTGGTGCCCTGAGTTTGTACTCCGAAACCTTCCCAACCAGCCACCGGAGGACAGTGAGGAGACAGGCCCTCGAAACATCCCGTGGACCTATTGGTCACGTGCCATTATGCGCACTGAGAGAGCGGTTCTTCCGGATGGCACTGTCTATGAACTGAGTGCCACCTGGGTGCAGGATCCACGAGCCCGAGTGTTGCATGAGCAGGGCACCCAAACGCAAAGCAGCTGACATCTGTAAATAGAAAGAAATGGACTTGAGTGTTAATTTTTCAGTTATTACTATAACATTTTATTATATATATGTGCCAAACTACCGTCCAAGTTATATTTGAAGACTGTTTCATCAATTGAATTGTGATACTCTGGACATTCCACTGAAGGACAATGGTTCTTATGAACATTTAATTTCGAGAAGGTTACACATTTTATCCTAATCATTTTATCTGTATATATATATATTCAAATTAAATGTTGTTAAATTTTAACGATACCATCCCTGGGTCCTCTTTATGTTCGGGACGAACATATTTAATTGGGTGGGGGTGATGTGGCGAATTCTGGTCCGACGATCGACAACAACAACAACAACAACGACATGGAAAAAACCTCCCTGACGAGAAATCCAGTGTTTCCCGAGAACCTACCTTTATCCAGTATAAAATTAGGTGTCCTCTAATTATTTGTGGTGTACCTAGTAAATCCCGACGATGTTCATAGAAGCTGAGATAGTCTGGTGAAGTTAAATTTTATTCTCCCTCCCGCTCAGTAGAAATGCAAACCGCCATGTTGTTTTCACTGAGCTGCATGAGGTCATCGCCAGCCAATGAGTGACGAGATACCAGCAATGATGTCACACTCAGCCAATCAGCACTGCTTGGATGTTGGTCGTGCTATACTTCCGGTCGGAGGGTATATATACCGTGGACAAACGAGGATCGTCAGTCCTGTCTGGGACTCACAACTGGACACATCTTTAACTCTGAAGGTACTAATTGCGGTACCACCAGTAATATCAACAACCTATACATGGGTTGGGAACGTTTATTCAACCGTTGTTGTTGAACCATCAGTGGGACCATTTATATGGGTAACCATACTGTAAACAAACAAGTGTTACCATAACGTAAACAAACAATGATGTTACCATAATGTAAACAAACAACAGAACACCACCCTGTATTTCGCAAGAATAAATCTATCTTTATTGTTGTTACAAATCCGTATCAACTTGGTGTATATTTGGGTTTACCAACCGTAACCATCAACCACTGGGACCACTGACCACCAACAGATGACCGTCGACCGTCAACAGTAAACACCAGTCGTGACCGTCAACATAGATATCAGTCTGTGACCGTCGACCGTCAACAGCAAACATCCGTCTGTGACTGTCGATGTAACCAGTGACATTATCACCACGTACCTGTAAACCGTCCCCAGTCATACCAGCTAATACACTGTCAACATTGACCGTCAAGGTGTAACCATTCACATATCGATAACCGTCAAGCAGTGACCGTCAATTGAACCGTGACCATAACAAGTGACCATCTGCAATACATCAGTATTACCGTCAACAGTAACCGTCTAATGTCAATTAGTAATCGTTGACCATCAGATAACCATCAACCATATCCCAGGGTTGTCAGCCAGTGACCGTTGACCAACTACTGATACATAGTATTGTTGACCGCCGACCACTGGCCACCGACCACGCTACAGTATTATACCATATCTGTCCTGTATTGTATCATATATGTCCTGTATTATACAATATATTATGTTATGTATTATACAATATTTGCCCTCTATTATACCATATCTGTGCTGTATTATACCATAGCTGTGCTGTATTATACAATATCTGTGCTGTATTATACCATATCTGTCCTGTATTGTAACATATATGTCCTGTACTATACAATATATGTTCTGTACTATACAATATATGTTCTGTATTATACCATATCTATCCTGTATTATACCATATCTATGCTGTATTGTACCATATCTGTCCTGTATTTTACCATATCTGTCCAGTTTTATACCGAATTTGTGCTGTATTATACCATATCTGTCCTGTATTATACCATATCTGTCCTGTATTCAACGCTTAGCTTAACGATTCAACGCCCTGGCGAATTAGCCCAAAAGCTCTGATTTTCATGGAATTGACACTAATTCATCGAAATGCTGTGACGCCCGTCGTTACATCCATCTCAACGCCTTAACGCCACGATATAGACCGGAGAGAGAACAACAACAACAAAAAGGATGACAATCCAATCATTTTAATATCCCTGCAGTACATCATACCCACTCTGGGGGAGTCGCGTTATGTATGTTTACAATTCTCGTAGGCTCTTATCCAATCAGAAGCCATCGTTTGAGAAAGTTTAATCTTTGGCCAGAATCGCTTTTGGCCTAAGTGTCGTCGAGCAGGCCAGGATACTGTAACGGCAGCATGTCCTGAAACAATAGTTTGCGCAATTGGGGTGTAGTAAGTAAAGTGACCATTCCTGGGGTGCACAGGGCTATATTTGAAAGACTGAGGTTCTATATCTCATCCAAAGATGGCGTCTTGAAGCCCTCGTGATGTAGACCACGACTTGAGTGAATTCCATGTCATCTAGCTGTGACGCGGTGGTGGTGGTGGCGGTGGTGTGGTGGTGATGGTGGCGGTGATGGTGATAGTATGTGGTGGTGGTAGAACTGGTGTGTGGTGGTGTTGGTGATGGTGTCTGTAAATACCACAATACCAAGTGGATAGTGGAGAGGGTCACCAATGTAACGTTCTTCGTGGTTAAACTGATCAACCCCCACGGCTGAATGCGTCACCCGTGCACTGATGAATAGCATAACACGCCGTATATACTCTCTATGTCTACATGCTGATCGTTGACTTGAGCTCAGCAGACACTTGCACCTAATGTGACGGTACGTTGAATAATAAGACATGGTGTTTGATATTTCAATTTATTTTGCTGCCAACATACTTAACATACCCAGGGCGGCTCCCCCAGCTTGGGTATGATGTAGCATTGGGGATAATAAACTGTCTGAACATTGCTGAACTTGTTGTTATTCACGACAACCGCTATCCGATTGTATAATACAGAACATATATTGTATAATACAGGACATATATGGTACAATACAGGACAGGTATGGTATAATACAACAAAGATTTAGTATAATACAGGACATTTCCTGTCTTGTGACAACTTCTGGTTTCGGTCACTTGACAGTAAACATGAAAAATCCCGGATATAAGATGAGAACCAGGATGTTTATATCCGGTATCTTGCGCAGGGGTCAAAGGTCACTTCCAGTCACGTGACCGGAACCGGAAGTGTGCACCACCGGTACGCGCTCGG
Organism: Hanleya hanleyi; assembly: GCA_036873755.1. NCBI lineage: Eukaryota > Metazoa > Mollusca > Polyplacophora > Lepidopleurida > Hanleyidae > Hanleya > Hanleya hanleyi. Next base: position 17,219 of record JAVTVY010021564.1, on the reverse strand, counting down.
AGCTCCAAGAGCTCCCATTCAAGAGCTTCGCCCTACGGGAGCTACCACCACCACCATCACCGGGCGTTGACGGGCGTCAACGCCAGGTGGTGGTGGTGATGGTGGTGGTGCGTGGTAATAGTGGTGTGTGGTGGTCTCTGTACATATAGGGATTAACTCGTGTCCCCCATCATTCCGTATGTATTGGTCGACTAATCAAAATTTCGCTACCACTCGTACTGATGACTTCAACAATGACGTCACAGATGACATGGAATTCACTCAAATCGTGGTCTACACCACGAGAGCTTCAAAATGATACCCTACACGCCATCTTTGGATGAGATATAGAACCTCAGTCTCTCAAATATAGCCCTGTGCACTCCAGGAATGGTCACTTTACTTACTACACCCCAAATGCGCAAACTATTGTTTCAGGACATGCTGCCGTTACAGCATCCTGGCCTGCTCGACGACACTTAGGCCAAAAGCGATTCTGGTCGGAGATTAAACTTTCTCAAACGATGGCTTCTGATTGGATAAGAGCCTACGAGAATTGTAAACATACATAACGCGACTTCCCCAGCGTGAGTATGATGTACTGGAGGGATATTAAAATGATTGGATTGTCATCCTTGTTGTTGTTGTTGTTCTCTCTCCGATCTATATCATGGCGTTAAGGCGATGAGACGGATGTAACGACGGGCGTAACCGCATTTCGAAGAATTAGTGTCAATTCCATGAAAATCAGAGCTTTTGGGCTAACTCACCAGGGCGTTGAAGCGTTAAGCTAAGCGTTGAATACAGGACAGATATGGTATAATACAGGACAGATATGGTATAATACAGCACAGATATGGTATAGTACAGGACAGATATGGTATAATACAGAACATATATTGTATAGTACAGAAGATATATTGTATAGTACAGGACATATATGTTACAATACAGGAGAGATATGGTATAATACAGCACAGATATTGTATAATACAGCACAGATATGGTATAATACAGCACAGATATGGTACAATAGAGGGCAAATATTGTATAATACAGAATATATATTGTATAATACAGGACATATATGGTACAATCACAGACCCGCAAAACAAGAGTTTTGGAGGCGGTGGTATTCGGGTGAAGTGTCTAAATATATGTCGAAATATACAAACTCTATATACAACCCTATGCTTTATATAAATCCACATCAAGGTGTGAAACGGACTTTGGGTGAATCGAGAAATAAACGGTTTACCGCCAAACAAAATACATCAGCATATTCTATAAGTATCACTGTATATATTCCCGTCGTCAAATTAGTAAATTTGTGCAATTTTTTACCTTTGCCGGGCGATTCAATTACAACACATATAAGGGAAGTGGGAAGAGGTGCCGACATACTGACAGAGTCACATGGCTTCACAGTATAGTCTTCTGGTTAACCTATTCTAAAGCACATATCAAGAATCTAACGTAACTGATTTTACGTAACGTTACGTAACGTTACGTAAAATCCAACGTAACTGTCCATCCATCTAGGAATAGTTAGATCATGGCTTCGTTCTCAATTCTAATTGGTCAGTCGCGACACGCCTCCGGCAAGAGAGGTCACGTACTGATCAGCTGTCGCGACTGACCAATCAGAATTGAGAACGAAGCCCGCCATAATCTAACTGTTCTTAGATGGATGGACAGCTACGTTGGATTTTGAATCGCCCGGCAAAGATTAAAAATTGCACAAATTTAATAATTTGACGACGGGAATATATACAGTGATACTTGTAGAATATGCTGATGTATTTTGTTTGGCGGTAAACCGTTTATTTCTCGATTCACCCAAAGTCCGTTTCACACCTTGATGTGGATTTATATAAAGCATGGGTTATATATAGAGACCCCATATTTCGACACTTCGCCCTAATACCACCGCCCACACACCCCAAAACTCTTGTTTTGCGGGCCTTTGGGTACAATACAGGACAGATATGGTATAATACAGCACAGATTTGACATAATACAGGACAGATATGGTATAATACAGCACATTCAGGACAGATATGGTATAATACAGGACAAATATGGTACAATACAGGTCCGATTTGGTATAATACAGGACAGATGTTGTATAACACAGGACAAATATGGTACAATACAGCACATTCAGGACAGATATGGTATAATACAAAAGGTGTATATACAAAAATCTCATATCAGAAGTAGGGCTCGAACCCACGCCCTGCGTTGCGCAGACCAGCACTAGGACTGGCGCCTTAGGCCACTCGTCCATCCTGACTTAACAGTTATAGTTTTATAGTTTTGACTATTGTATCAGAAGTATCAAGTAAACAACTCATGTGTCAGGAGTAGGATTCGAAATCATGCCCTGCATGTGCAAACCAGCACTTGAGACTGACGCCTTAGACCACTCGACCATCCTGAACTTTTACAGTTATAGTTCACAGTATCAAGTCATATGTAGTATTCATACACGATGCGACCACCAAGTGTGTAGATGCGTCTACATGCAGAGAACTACAAGATGGCACCGCTCACGATACATTCGGATCAAGGATGGTCCATTTCTATACCAAATACCTTCCTTCACCTTCCCCCGGGAGTGAGTGCCATTATGCGCACTGAGAGAGCGGTTCTTCCGGATGGTACTGTCTATGAACTGAGTGCCACCTGGGTGCAGGATCCACGAGCCCGAGTGTTGCCTGAGCAGGGCACCCAAACGCATAGCAGCTGACATCTGTAAATAGAAAGAAATGGACTTCAGTGTTAATTTTTCAGTTATTACTATAACATTTTATTATATATATGTGCCAAACTACCGTCCAAGTTATATTTGAAGAATATTGAATTGTGATACTCTGGACATTCCACTGAAGGACAATGGTTCTTATGAACATTTAATTTCGAGAAGGTTACACATTTTATCCTAATCATTTTATCTGTATATATATATATTCAAATTAAATGTTGTTAAATTTTAACGATACCATCCCTGGGTCCTCTTTATGTTCGGGACGAACATATTTAATTGGGTGGGGGTGATGTGGCGAATTCTGGTCCGACGATCGACAACAACAACAACAACAACAACGACATGGACAAAACCTCCCTGACGAGAAATCCAGTGTTTCCCGAGAACCTACCTTTATCCAGTATAAAATTAGGTGTCCTCTAATTATTTGTGGTGTACCTAGTAAATCCCGACGATGTTCATTGAAGCTGAGATAATCTGGTAAAGTTAAATTTTATTTGCCCTCCACGCTCAGTAGAAATGCAAACCGCTATGTTGTTTTCACTGAGCTGCATGAGGTCATCGCCAGCCAATGAATGACGAGATACCAGCAATGATGTCACACTCAGCCAATCAGCACTGCTTGGATGTTGGTCGTGCTATACTTCCGGTCGGAGGGTATATATACCGTGGACAAACGAGGATCGTCAGTCCTGTCTGGGACTCACAACTGGACACATCTTTAACTCTGAAGGTACTAATTGCGGTACCACCAGTAATATCAACAACCTATACATGGGTTGGGAACGTTTATTCAACCGTTGTTGTTGAACCATCAGTGGGACCATTTATATGGGTAACCATACTGTAAACAAACAAGTGTTACCATAACGTAAACAAACCATGGTGTTACCATAATGTAAACAAACAACAGAACACCACCCTGTATTTTGCAAGAATAAATCTATCTTTATTGTTGTTACAAATCGGTATCAACCGTATGACCGTCCCCAGTCATACCAGCTAATACACTGTCAACATTGACCGTCAAGGTGTAACCGTTCACATATCGATAACCGTCAAGCAGTGACCGTCAATTGAACCGTGACCATAACAAGTGACCATCTACAATACATCAGTATTATCGTCAACAGTAACCGTCTAATGTCAATTAGTAATCGTTGACCATCAGATAACCATCAACCATATCCCAGGGTTATCAGCCAGTGACCGTTAACCAACTACTGATACATAGTATTGCTGACCGCCGACCACTGACCACCGACCACGCTACAGTATTATACCATATCTGTCCTGTATTGTACCATATATGTCCTGTATTATACAATATATTATGTCATGTATTATACAATATTTGCCCTCTATTATACCATATCTGTGCTGTATTGTACCATAGCTGTGCTGTATTATACAATATCTGTGCTGTATTATACCATATCTGTCCTGTATTGTAACATATATGTCCTGTACTATACAATATATGTTCTGTACTATACAATATATGTTCTGTATTATACCATATCTATCCTGTATTATACCATATCTATGCTGTATTATACCATATCTGTCCTGTATTTTACCATATCTGTCCAGTATTATAGCGAATCTGTGCTGTATTATACCATATCTGTCCTGTATTATACCATATCTGTCCTGTATTCAACGCTTAGCTTAACGCTTCAACGCCCTGGCGAATTAGCTCAAAAGCTCTGATTTTCATGGAATTGACACTAATTCATCGAAATGCTGTGACGCCCGTCGTTACATCCATCTCAACGCCTTAACGCCACGATATAGACCGGAGAGAGAACAACAACAACAAAAAGGATGACAATCCAATCATTTTAATATCCCTGCAGTACATCATACCCACTCTGGGGGAGTCGCGTTATGTATGTTTACAATTCTCGTAGGCTCTTATCCAATCAGAAGCCATCGTTTGAGAAAGTTTAATCTTTGGCCAGAATCGCTTTTGGCCTAAGTGTCGTCGAGCAGGCCAGGATACTGTAACGGCAGCATATCCTGAAACAATAGTTTGCGCAATTGGGGTGTAGTAAGTAAAGTGACCATTCCTGGGGTGCACAGGGCTATATTTGAAAGACTGAGGTTCTATATCTCATCCAAAGATGGCGTGTAGGGTATCATCTTGAAGCTCTCGTGATGTAGACCACGACTTGAGTGAATCCATGTCATCTAGCTGTGACGCGGTGGTGGTGGTGGCGGTGGTGTGGTGGTGATGGTGGCGGTGATGGTGATAGTATGTGGTGGTGGTAGAACTGGTGTGTGGTGGTGTTGGTGATGGTGTCTGTAAATACCACAATACCAAGTGGATAGTGGAGAGGGTCACCAATGTAACGTTCTTCGTGGTTAAACTGATCAACCCCCACGGCTGAATGCGTCACCCGTGCACTGATGAATAGCATAACACGCCGTATATACTCTCTATGTCTACATGCTGATCGTTGACTTGAGCTCAGCAGACACTTGTACCTAATGTGACGGTACGTTGAATAATAAAACATGGTGTTTGATATTTCAATTTGTTTTGCTGCGAACATACTAAACATACCCAGGGCGGCTCCCCCAGCTTGGGTATGATGTAACATTGGGGATAATAAACTGTCTGAACATTGCTGAACTTGTTGTTATTCACGACAAACGCTATCCGATTGTATAATACAGAACATATATTGTATAATACAGGACATATATGGTACAATACAGGACAGGTATGGTATAATACAGCAAAGATTTAGTATAATACAGGACATTTCCTGTCTTGTGACAACTTCTGGTTTCGGTCACTTGACAGTAAACATGAAAAATCCCGGATATAAGATGAGAACCAGGATGTTTATATCCGGTATTTTGCGCAGGGGTCAAAGGTCACTTCCAGTCACGTGACCGGAACCGGAAGTGTGCACCACGGGTACGCGCTCCGAGCTCCAAGAGCTCCCATTCAAGAACTTCGCCCTACGGGAGCTACCACCACCACCACCACCACCGGGCGTTGACGGGCGTCAACGCCAGGTGGTGGTGGTGGTGGTGGTGGTGGTGTGTAGTAATAGTGGTGTGTGGTGGTCTCTGTACATATAGGGATTAACTCGTGTCCCCCATCATTCCGTATGTATTGGTCGACTAATCAAAATTTCGCTACCACTCGTACTGATGACTTCAACAATGACGTCACAGATGACATGGAATTCACTCAAATCGTGGTCTACACCACGAGAGCTTCAAAATGATACCCTACACGCCATCTTTGGATGAGATATAGAACCTCAGTCTCTCAAATATAGCCCTGTGCACCCCAGGAATGGTCACTTTACTTACTACACCCCAAATGCGCAAACTATTGTTTCAGGACATGCTGCCGTTACAGCATCCTGGCCTGCTCGACGACACTTAGGCCAAAAGCGATTCTGGCCGGAGATTAAACTTTCTCAAACGATGGCTTCTGATTGGATAAGAGCCTACGAGAATTGTAAACATACATAACGCGACTTCCCCAGCGTGAGTATGATATACTGGAGGGATATTAAAATGATTGGATTGTCATCCTTGTTGTTGTTGTTGTTCTCTCTCCGGTCTATATCATGGCGTTAAGGCGATGAGACGGATGTAACGACGGGCGTCACCGCATTTCGAAGAACTAGGGTCAATTCCATGAAAATCAGAGCTTTTGGGCTAACTCACCAGGGCGTTGAAGCGTTAAGCTAAGCGTTGAATACAGGACAGATATGGTATAATACAGGACAGATATGGTATAATACAGCACAGATTCGGTATAATACTGGACAGATATGGCATAATACAGCACAGATATGGTATAGTACATTAGATATATTGTATAGTACAGGACATATATGTTACAATACAGGAGAGATATGGTATAATACAGCACAGATATTGTATAATACAGCACAGATATGGTATAATACAGCACAGATATGGTACAATAGAGGGCAAATATTGTATAATACAGAACATATATTGTATAATACAGGACATATATGGTACAATCACAGACCCGCAAAACAAGAGTTTTGGAGGCGGTGGTATTCGGGTGAAGTGTCGAAATATATGTCGAAATATACAAACTCTATATACAACCCTATGCTTTATATAAATCCACATCAAGGTGTGAAACGGACTTTGGGTGAATCGAGAAATAAACGGTTTACCGCCAAACAAAATACATCAGCATATTCTATAAGTATCACTGTATATATTCCCGTCGTCAAATTAGTAAATTTGTGCAATTTTTTACCTTTGCCGGGCGATTCAAATTACAACACATATAAGGGAAGTGGGAAGAGGTGCCGACATACTGACAGAGTCACATGGCTTCACAGTATAGTCTTCTGGTTAACCTATTCTAAAGCACATATCAAGAATCTAACGTAACTGATTTTACGTAACGCTACGTAACGTTACGTAACGTTACGTAAAATCCAACGTAACTGTCCATCCATCTAGGAAAAGTTAGATCATGGCTTCGTTCTCAATTCTAATTGGTCAGTCGCGACACGCCTCCGGCAAGAGAGGTCACGTACTGATCAGCTGTCGCGACTGACCAATCAGAATTGAGAACGAAGCCCGCCATAATCTAACTGTTCTTAGATGGATGGACAGTTACGTTGGCTTTTGAATCGCCCGGCAAAGGGGAAAAATTGCACAAATTTAATAATTTGACGACGGGAATATATACAGTGATACTTGTATAATATGCTGATGTATTTTGTTTGGCAGTAAACCGTTTATTTCTCGATTCACCCAAAGTCCGTTTCACACCTTGATGTGGATTTATATAAAGCATGGGTTATATATAGAGACCCCATATTTCGACACTTCACCCTAATACCCCCCAAAACTCTTGTTTTGCGGGCCTTTGGGTACAATACAGGACAGATATGGTATAATACAGCACAGATTTGGTATAATACAGGACAGATATGGTACAGCACATTCAGGACAGATATGGTATAATACAGGACAAATATGGTACAATACAGGTCCGATTTGGTATAATACAGGACAGATGTTGTATAACACAGGACAAATATGGTACAATACAGCACATTCAGGACAGATATGGTATAATACAAAAGGTGTATATACAAAAATCTCATATCAGAAGTAGGGCTCGAACCCACGCCCTGCGTTGCGCAGACCAGCACTAGGACTGGCGCCTTAGGCCACTCGTCCATCCTGACTTAACAGTTATAGTTTTATAGTTTTGACTATTGTATCAGAAGTATCAAGTAAACAACTCATGTGTCAGGAGTAGGATTCGAAATCATGCCCTGCATGTGCAGACCAGCACTTGAGACTGACGCCTTAGACCACTCGACCATCCTGAACTTTTACAGTTATAGTTCACAGTATCAAGTCATATGTAGTATTCATACACGATGCGACCACCAAGTGTGTAGATGCGTCTATATGCAGAGAACTACAAGATGGCACCCCTCACGATACATTCGGATCAAGGATGGTCCATTTCTATACCAAATACCTTCCTTCACTTCCCCAAACTGCCCGCTTTCGCTACTACTCCTACTGATGACGTCACCAATGACGTCACAGATGACGTGAACATGCCTCGAGTAGGGGTCTGCACCACGAAAACTACAAGATAAGACCCCACCCGACGCATTCGGATCAATAGTGGTCCATCTCTACCCCAAATACCTTCCTTCACTTCCCCAAAATGCCCACTTTCGCTACTACTCGTACTGATGACGTCACCAATTACGTCACAGATGCTGTGAGCATCCCTCAAATCCTGGTCTCTACCCCGAAGGCTACAAGATGACACCCCACAGGACGCATTCGGACCAAGGATGATCCATTTCTACCCCAAATACCTTCTTTCACTGCCCCAAAATGCCCACTTTGGCTACTACTCCTACTGATGATGTCACCGATGACGTCACAGATGACGTGAACATTCCTCAAATGGTGGTCTGCACCACGAGAACTACAATATGACACTCCACTCGACGCATTCGGACCAAGAATGATCCATCTCTACATCAAATACCTTCCTTCACTGCCCCAAAATGCCCACTTTGGCTACTACAGTCCTACTGATGGCGTCACCAATGGCGTCACAGATGACGTGAACATCCGTCAAATCGTGGTCTGCACCACGATAACTACAAGATGACACCCCACACGACGCATTCGGACCAAGGATGGTCCATCTCTACACCAAATACCTTCCTTCACTGCCCCAAAATGCCCACTTTGGCTACTACTCCTACTGATGACATCGCCGATGACGTCACAGATACTGTGGACATCCCTTCAAATGGGGGTCTACACCCCGAGAGCTACAAGATGACATCCCACACGACGCATTCGGACCAAGGATGGTCCATCTCTACACCAAATACCTTCCTTCACTTCCCCAAAATGCCCTCTTTCGCTTCTACTCCTACTGATGACATCGCCGATGACGTCACAGATGCTGTGGACATCCCTTCAAATGGGGGTCTACACCCCGAGAGCTACAAAATGACACCTCCCACGACACATTCGGACCAATAGCGGTCCATCTCTACTCCAAACACACCCTCACGCACCCCCAAAATGACCACTTTGCTTACTAAACCCAACAGCGCATGCGCAGATTGACGCGATTTGGTAGATACTCCATGTAGGAAGCTATTGTCTGACTCTTTGTGTCGCTGAAAAGGCTCAAGTTTAGACACATTGTTGTCCCGAGACTTGGTTATTGTATGCATTATCTTGTGATTCTTACATGGAGTATGAACCCGCGACTTGCACTAAACAACACGCCATTCTGACTGTACCCTACAAAAGCTTCACTTTGACACCTCCCACGACCCATTTGGACCAATAGTGGTCCATCTCTACCCCAAACGCACACCCAAAATGCCTGCTTTCTATACTCTCGCCAGACTGCGCATGCGCAGAAAATTGAAAACGGCCGATACATTAGTCCTATCGGATGCTACTTCACGTGAGCTTCAAAATAAGACCTCATACGACACCATAGGACCACTAGGGGCTCACCTAGGCCCCAAAACGTCCACCCAGCATGGACCTATCCACTGAGCCAGTAGGCCTATGGGGTTATATACAGACCTACCCGGTACCTGGACTTTTCGAAAAATTTCACCGCTTAACTTCGGGACCCCTCCCATCGTGTTTTTCGTGGCGAGACGTGAAAAACAAGACCAAACAACCCATATCACAATGAACATGTGTGAATTTCTCAGTATGAACCTATCTCCCATAGCCAGTGTGGGCGTATATGGGTCTATATAAAGACCTACCCGGTACGTTTCGAAATATTTCATCGCTTAACTTCGAGACCCCTCCCATCGTGTTCTACATGGTGAGACGTGAAAAACAAGACCAAGCAACCCATACCGCAATGAACATGTGAATTTCCCAGTATGGACCTATCCCCCATATACAGACCTACCAGGTACTTTTCAAAAAATTTCACCGCTTTACTCCGGGACCCTTCCCATCGTGTTTTTCGTGGCGAGACGTAAAAAACAAGACCAAACAACCTATAGTAAAATACAAAAAAAATGACCACCCCCATACCCCATACAGGCATTTCCCGTATAGATTTAATACGCAAATGTTCGAATCAGGGCAGATAACCCGGAATTTGCCAAAAATCACAAAATTGCATACAAAGTTACCTCTTCATTGGAACTCTTCTGTGTTGGAGGTAGTTGTTGGTCCCTTGAGCTGATGGCGCCCCCTGTCGGAATCAAGAGTTACCTTCCCCGGCAAAAGGGGCGGTTTTCGGGTTTTTATATACTACTACCCTACCAGGGCTGGGGAAGGGGGGGGGGGGATGCAAATCTGACAAAAAAATCGACCCCACAATGACGTTTTTGAAAATGACGTCATCACAGCGGCCATCTTGGACTGTTGTACATTTTCTGGTAGAGCTTGACCCAAGGGCATAGTGTGGTAAGTTTCAGCCCCCTAGCTCTAGGGGTAAGAAAAATAATTAGGGAGGGGGGAGGGGCATTTCCCCCAGGCCTGGACAGGTCGCAAAAAGCCCAGGCCAGATAGGGATAAGCTATAGTATATTCATATAGAGAAAGGAAATAATTTACTTTTGCATATATTTGCAGAAAATCCTGTAATGTTTTCCAATAACTCATATTTTGAAAGCATTTCTGACAGATGAGATGTCTTTTAATGTTAAATTGGAATCATCTGCATAAAAACTCCTTTGACTTCTTCTTTGTCAACATATATAACTTTTAATAGTTATACTGTCTTTCCGCTATTCGTTGTTAATTACAAGATAAATATGTTTGATGAACACGGGCACTCTTGTCTGGTTATTCTACATTTTTTCTCCGTTAACCTATGGAGTGTAATTTACCCCGACGTGGCCGGTGGATGGTGGGGTTCTCTTTCAGTAACAATGCAACAATTAAAAAAAAAGCTCATTCAGAGACTTTACCATATGCATTTAGGCCCTATAAACAATTTTTCAACACCCACCCACCCCCACCACTCCAGTCCCCCTTCCCACGGGATAAACGAATCGATTGATATTCCAGCAGTGCAAATATTGAGAAGAGACAAATCTGTCTGCTCGCTTGGGCACCAATGGGGTTCGCCAACCCGAACTTACGCCAGGTACCAAAAGGTAACTGGCGCATGCCTATGTCATCACAAAGGCAACGTCATAATGTAACGACGTTATAATTGTTCGTTTTATGACGCCACGTCTTCGATACTTGTTGGAACACTAGCGCCACCTAGTGTGGCTGGCGATCACCATTGCAATATAGTTTTTATTTTTATTAGTATTTTTTATTTACAGATTTCCATGCACATACAGCTTAGAAATGACTTCTACTTCGGTAAAGGCTGCGAAATTTGGGGTTTTTGCTTGTCGTATGATATCTACAGATGAGGAATTTTGCTTGAAGATATAGTAATTGATAGCCTGCTGATTAGATCTAGCTTCAAATATCCATGTAAAATGATAGATGCAGAACCTTTTATATCAACATTCATATTACTTTATAAATAGTCCGTGAGCTACTAGGGGTCACCTTAGTTATCTTTATAATGTTGGTCACATATTATTCAGCATTGATTGCTGCATCAAATATTTACAAGATACTATCACTATTTGTTGGGTATGACGTCACACAGGGACCATACATATGTAGCCCGGGGGACGGTAGACAATAGATGTCCACAGATAAGACGGAACACAGTCTTCAAATGGAACAGGAACAATGTTTAATAACGTATGTACACAGTGTTCATATATCAGGGGATTCCATACAGTGTTCACTAATATTGTATTGACTGTATCCGCACTCTCTCCCAGGGTTGTTCGGCTTCTGGCAAGGTGTGCATGTACTGCAATGGAGAGCAAAATTGTTAAAGTTTGCGGACCCTTCAACAAGGCCGCCTTCACAACCAACAATGTGCGCGTGGTCTCCAGGGACATAACTCTCTTAATTATACATGAATAAATTCTACAAAGTTATGTGTCATACTTTACTGAGTTGTTGTTACTAATTCATATTGGCCCCGCTGGGCTTCCATAGTTATGTCATTCGGAGAATGTAATATTTCTGTTAACTCAAAAGGTCTAACAATTCAACATATTCACAAAATACCTCATCAACATTTACCAAGTATTCAACATGACAGAATCCTAACATAGGTGGCCCTAACAGGCTTCCATAGATTCGTCTATCATTACTTGTTACCATGGCGACAACAAACGGTCTTATCAAACGTGTTTAGATAAAAAGAAACACTCAACTGAACTTAGCGATATCATCTGAGTTACGCCTTATATCTATACAAGTCATACAATCTATAAATTCACGGTAGAAATGTGTTGCATCACTCAATCAGACTAATTTCGCAACTATCGAAATATGGGTCCTCGCTAAGGGTTATCGACTTTAGGGATTTTTGACACAATGTCTTGACATCAAAAAGGAGTGATCCGACACGAACTGTAGCAAAATAGTATCCTAACAATCTTAGAGAAAATATGGCAAAACAATGAGGTTCACTAACCTGCAATGGAGAGCAAAATTGTTAAAGTTTGCGGACCCTTCAACAAGGCCGCCTTCACAACCAACAATGTGCGCGTGGTCTCAAGGGACATAACTCTATTAGACCACGGACTGTGTACGTTATTACCGTAAACATCTCACATTCAGAATCAACTTTAGCTCTCGAAACTTACGATAAGACAAATACATTTAAGGAATACAATTTAAAAAAATATCTATAGGGGGTAAGTACGACATACAGTAGATATTCTGATCAGGCCACATTCGACCCCACTGGAAAAATGTCGTCCTCGACGTTGTCTACTACAGGAATTTACACTCATCCTGCTTCGATAACTCGTATCAAAGCTTCGCAGATCAGTTTCCTTAAACCTTCCTCTTTGAACACATCCTTAAGTGAGAGCAAGGCTTTCACACGTTGGGTCCAGTTGTTACCAGGGGTGACTTGTAGTTGATCAATGATATAGTCACCACTCTTCCATCAGGCTGGACGATGTCTCTGTCGACAAGGACGCGCTAGCCTACGAGGTTGATGACCATCCATCGAGTCTGTCGAATCGGAAGTGTCCATTGGAGGTTGATGGCCTCCATCAGAATCTGTATCAATATTCATTTCAGTATCCACTGCACGGGGGCTTTCCTCTTGCTGAACCTCTTGAGGATCACAGTCACGTTAATCACTGGTTGAGCCCTTTCTGTCTCAACCCGAATCACAGTGGGATACACAGTATCCTCAGAATCTGTCTCAGCATCATCAACAGGCTTGTCCTCTTTGACAACCTGTTTACCACATTTTTTCTCTGGACAATCATATGCCTTTGTAGACGGCGTGACTTCCAGGGGCAGCATCAGAGGCAAGAGGTGATTTCGATGTAGTACCCGTGTACGACCATGTTGGTCGTCTCGCTGAACTTTGTACACCGGCGAATCCTTATTTGGCTGACTGATGACTTTGTAGACCTCATTTTCCCACTTGTCTGCGAGTTTGTGCTTGCCCTTTATACCCAATTTCCTGACAAGCACACGGTCACCTGTCTTCACTTGGGAGCCACGCACCCTGCGGTTGTATCCCTTTCTGGAGCGTGTAGACGACTTTCTAGTGGCCTCCTCTGCAGCATGGTAAGTGTATTTCAGACGGGTTTCAAGGTTTTTAACAAAGTCAGGGTAGGATTCTTTCCTGTCATCATGCTGTGGAAGATCCAGGATGATGTCCATGGGTATCCGAGGGTTTCGACCGAACATTAAGAAGAATGGGCTGAATCCGGTGGTATCGTGGCGTGTGCAGTTATATGCATGTGCCATGGTGGGGACATAGCTCTTCCAGTCACTTTTTCTCTCCTCCACCATGCATCTCAGCATGCCTAACAGCGTTCTGTTAAATCTTTCGGTGATGCCATTGCCCATCGGGTGGTACGGAGAGGTTCTAGACTTTTGCACACCTGTGATCGAGCAGAGCGCCAGCAGAAGGTTACTTTCAAAATGTTTACCCTGATCTGAATGGATCCTTTCCGGGAATCCATAGTGTAGAATGAAATGGTCATAAAATTGCTGGGCTGCTGTTCTCGCAGTCTGGTTCCTGGTAGGGATGGCGACGGCATACTTCGTAAAGTGGTCCGTGATCACTAAGATGCTGTTGTATCCACCCTTAGAATCCTCGAGTCCCAAAAAGTCCATGGTTACTAGCTCCAACGGCTGGGTGGTGGTAATGTTACATAAGGGTGCTACATGATGAGCTGCTGGGGTCTTGGCTCTGAGACACCTGTCACACGTTTTTACTCGGCGTTCCACTTCCCGGGCCATTCCCGGCCAAAAGAAACGCTCACTGTACAAATGCTGCACTCTTTCTATGCCCAGATGACCCATGTCAGAGTGGAGATGTTGGAAAACCATATCCCGGTAGGCTTCTGGGAGCACTAATTGGAGCGTTTTCTGCCCATCCACAACACCTGCTCGATAAAGAACATCATCCTTAACACACAGCTTATTCCAATGCCGAAGCAGTGACTTCGCTTCTACTGGAAGATCAAGTATTTGTCCTCTGGTAGGCTTACTACCCTGCACAACGAATCTCCTCACTGGGCCAATCGACAAGTCTTTAGCCTGTTCCTTGCACCAGTCCACTTGCAGGGAGGACGCACTGGGGAAGTTGTTAACGACTTGATGGCTTAAACAAAGGCTGTCTGCAGCTCCACCTCCGTGGTCACGGTCAGCTAGTGCCCGTATGACATCCGTAGACACATGCAGACTATCTTCCTCTCTGGGCATCCTAGACAAGCAGTCAGCATCAGTGTTGTGGCGTCCTGGCTTATAATAGATTTCGAAGTCGTATGTGGCGAGTTCTGCTAGCCAGCGGTGCCCTGTGGCATCAAGTTTCGCCGTGGTATTCACATAGGTCAACGGATTGTGGTCAGTCGTGACCACAAATTTTGCTCCATACAAATAATCATGGTATTGTTTAGTTACGGCCCAGTACAGTCCAAGATACTCCAACTTGTGAGTGCTATAATTCAACTCAGGCTTTCGAAGTGCTCTGCTTCCATAAGCAATAACCTTGACGACATGATTATCCTGCTCCTGGCACAAAACAGCACCAAGTCCCTGCTTGCTGGCGTCGATGCGCAGGAGGAATGGTTGACTGAAATCCGGGTACACGAGTAAAGGCGGTGATGTGAGACACTCGATCAGTTTCTCAAAAGCAGTCTGCTGCTCTTGGCCCCAGTTCCACGGCTGAATGTCCAGTTTTGCGTCTAGACGACTTCTTACGACAAGCATCTGTGCCAGCCAGTAGAGACGTTAGTGGTCGTGCTATTCGGGAAAAGTCTTTCACAAACTTCCGGTAAAACCCGGCAAACCCGAGGAATTTCTGCAGCTCAGTAACATTGTGTGGGGCTGGCCAATCCTTGAGGACACTGGTTTTGTCCGGGTCACATTCTATACCATCTTTCGAGATGATATGGCCTAGAAATTTCTGTTTCTCCTCCAGAAAGTAACATTTCTCGGGCTTAAGGGTCAGACCAGCCTCAGCCAATCTCTCCAACACTTGTTCCATGATCCGGATATGTTCTTCTAGTGACTTGGAGTACACAATGATGTCGTCAATGTATACTAAAACACCCTTGAGGTGGAGATCTCCGAGTACCTGCTGCATTAGCCGTTGAAAAGTTCCGGGAGCATTTGTAAGCCCGAATGGCATTTGGTTGCATTCGAAAAATCCGAGTGGTCCAACTGTGAAAGCAGTTTTCTCTTTATCCGTCTCCTCCACCTCGACCTGCCAGTAGCCGCTTTTCAAGTCGAGCTTAGAAAACCAGCAGTTTCCAGCTAAAGCTTCAAGGGTCTCGTCAATTCGCGGGATGTAATAGGAATCCCGCACAGTCCTCCGGTTAAGCTGGCGAAAATCCAAGCAGAAGCGCAAACTTCCATCCGGTTTCCTTACGAGCACCACATTAGAAGACCATGGGCTACTGGAGGGTCTAATGACGCCAGTGTCCAACATTTGCTGTAGATGCTGTCTAACTTCTTCATACAGGGCTGGTGGTATCCTGCGAGGTTACTCCTTGAATGGCACATCATTGCTCAAGTTGATCCTATGCTTCACCACTGATGTTTTTCCAACATCAGTGTCTGTCATGGAGAACACATTCTTCCTGTTTAATAGGAGGGTCTTGAGTTCGGACAACTCCACTCGATCATTTAGAGGAAATTTCGCAAGGAATTCAGCATCACTCACTAATTCTCTATGGTCCACCTTCTCTGGTGTCTCCAAGTTTGCTGGTTGCAAACTACCTATTTGCATTCCTGCATGCAGTTACAGGCCGAGAATTGTTATTGCACACTTGCACAGGAACATCTCGGAAGTCGTTTGACAGTCTCACTACACCTGGAGTCAGGGTCACCCCAGCAGGGAGTCCTTTTGCTGGTTCAGCGACAGCAATACCAGAGGCACAAGACACTGTCATCCTAGTAAGTCCGTCGATTATCACACTCTGGCCACCCTCCAAGGTCAGTTGGGATGGGAGTCGTATATTCGAATAAGTGTTCTTGGAATGTGCCATGTGACGTTTCCGAATTTGCATTACTTTCAAAGCCATGGCCAATGGGCTTGCCATGGGACGCTGGAGAAACCGTGCTCCACACTCATTCTGCAGTTGTTCCTGAAGAACTTGTAACACATTGGTACCGACTAGCAACGGGACTCTACTATTGTATGGTGTCTCTGGCACAATGAGTATTGGTGTCATAATTGGCGTCTTTGCCAAGTCTGACACGAGTTGGAGATCAAGTTCTACATATCCAAGGTAAGGCAGTAAATGACCGCCAGCATTTTCTATCTTGATAAGTTCATCGAGGTCTCTCAGTGGAACAGCATCTAAATGTCTCTTCCAGTAGGTTTCTGACATGGTGGTGACCAT
>JAVTVY010021563.1:0-87374 GCA_036873755.1 Hanleya hanleyi | reverse complement strand
GGATCTCCACTTCAAGACTTCCAACTTAAATTCTCCACTATTTCTGGCGTGAGAGACCATAATATTGACCAGAATACCATCATAATCTGAGTATTCTACTTCTCGCATGTCGAGAATATAAATATAACGAACATGAAGCGTTTTCTGGCCACGCGAAAATTATGCATAATCGCTACTGAACCAGGGTCGGCGAGTTGTGCGCTTTCAAAGATCATTTCCCGAAATCAACACACAATATTATACACAACCGTTGATATTTGATGAAAGGAAGTCTTGCTGCATCACGTTCAATCAATCTTTTAGACACACATATGTTATATTTAGGGTCAAAATTGAACACTGTCACAGCTCGGCGTCCGTGTTGCGCGTCTACATTACTCGCGTAGACAACGCGTTTTGTCAAAATGGAGATCGGTTTCGTAAATGGACAGACACATATATGCTGAATTTTCGTGGTAAAATTTCAGAAAAATTGCATTTTTAACTCTATAATTCGATATGCTAATTAAAAAATGCTTTCAGGATAATAAATTCGTTATTCAGGTTTTTCCCAGGGTGTATGAAAAGTTATGACCCTCCCTGAAACTCATACACCCTTCGGCTGACGCCTCAGGGTGTATGAGTTTCAGGGAGGGTCATAACTTTTCATACACCCTGGGAAAAACCTGAATAACTAATATTATACGTCGCCCTTCCGGGGTAATACGGGATTCGATTTGGTTTCTCTCGCCATATTTTTCCGAGGAAAAATATGGCGAGAGAAACCAAATCGAATCCCGTATTACCCCGGAAGGGCGATGTATAACGAATTTATCATATCTCAGAGCATTAAGAATCACTTTGGACTTCAAGGCCGACATAATGGAACGGACTTCGATCGGACTTGCACTGGTTTCAGAACGATCCACAGCATGCACCGGAAAAAATGAACACAAAGACAAATGTATCATTTTTACAATCCTCATCTTTAAAACGTACTAAGGGAGGAGCAAAGATAACGATAACATATACTGTAATCCGTGAACAATGAACCCGGTTTCCGTGTGAAATACCGGTGGGCTTCGGTGATAAAGAATGAACAATCTAACTTCAAATTCAGCTTCATCTCTTATGTTCTATTCTGAAAATCAGAAACGTATAAAATACTGGAACATTAAGCTTAATCTCAATTTCATATTTAATATTTAATAGCCATCGACGAGTATAATATCTAGATTATATACCTTTTGTTAATAAATACATCGAAAGACCCGTTCCGGATTCACATCTGTTGCGTGGATATGTAAGTTTCAAATACACGTGTGAACTGTTACATTTCCATTCTGTCTATAATTCAACACCGTGTCACTCGACAGTGTCACTTGTGTCATGTTTCCATAACATCACACAGGAGAAGGACCAACATGAACTGACTTAAATTTACAGTTCGAGAGAAAAATCGGAAAAATCAAACTGTCCTGCACAATTTGGCAGAAGTATAGGTATTTGCTTCATTTTCGCACGATGATGTTGATTGCATTTATTGTGCAGTTATTGAACATTGGCGCTGAGGGATTTGCGGCGACCAGGATAGCTGTGGGAATGTCACACGATGTGGGCGGGACAGCGGTGCTGTCGAATTCACAAAACAGCTGATTTAAGATCAAAATCAAAGTCGTCGGCATGGCCTTCTGCTCGTACATCCTGGGTGTGTAACACGGCCGACGTGGCATCATTTGACGTGGGTGCAGGGTACTGAGAAGATGATGTCACAGTTTCTGCAGGATGGGGTTTGACAAGAACATTTACTGGAAGTGTATGCGTACCGGTATTCGTCTTTCGGGTTGAACCCATCGTGTCAGGAAAGGCTACTGACGCAACCGTGTGGCCCATTTGCAGTTTCTCGCCATCACTTACTCGCTGGTAAACCGACAGCGACGAGACAGATCTGTGACCTGTGACAGCCATTATTTGAGATGCTGAATAGTTGTTTCTACCAAGGATGGTGATGCCGGTTGCTCGTATACTGTGGTTAGTGTATGATTCAGAAAGTTTCAGACGAGTGCCCAGGTTGGTCATGAAGGCTGCCAAGCGGTGTTTCCCAATAGGTTTGTTATAATACCAAACTTTATCGTCGTCGAGGAAACTATCAACCGGGTACTGCCACAAGCGATCACATTTCGGATGGAGTCCTCCTTTTTTTTTCACATACCTCTGCCCAGTTTTCGGGTCCCGCTTGATGATGAATGTGTTTTTTGTCATCTTTTCCATATTCTCCACTCCCCTTCTAAAGAAGAACAGACGTACATCGAACTGAACTTTATTTGCAAGCCCAGTTGGGGTTTTTGGGGAC
This sequence comes from Hanleya hanleyi, assembly GCA_036873755.1. Taxonomy (NCBI): domain Eukaryota; kingdom Metazoa; phylum Mollusca; class Polyplacophora; order Lepidopleurida; family Hanleyidae; genus Hanleya; species Hanleya hanleyi. The sequence continues at coordinate 85,042 of JAVTVY010021563.1, read as the reverse complement.
ATGAGAACAGACTTGTAGAGTTTACAACGATCGGACTCGTTTATGGGCTCATAATGATCGGTGTCGCCTTTTCCAGATGCCTTCAACTCTGCAAGTGCGGTTTTGAAGCACTCGTTGGCTTCATTAAACTCCGAATTTCTAATCAAATCAAAAGTTTTCAAATACGGTGGGGCCTTCAGGTAACGATTCAGAGAATGTCGAAAGTTTTCGAGAGTGGATGTTTTGTACAATTCTCCGTCTTGTTTTCGGGCATCCAAATAAAAATGACTGAGTACCTCTGCTAACCTCTCGGCCGAGAATCCTTCGAATTCTTCACTCTGTCCCTTCTCTTTCAGGTATACTTCAAAGTTCTGGCTGACGCTTTGTTCGATTTTTTTGTGTTGCTGGGAATAATATTAGCCCGCTTTTCAACAACTTCATCGTCCGTGTGAGACGCGAAACGTTTGCCTGATTCAGCCATTTTGTTTAGCAGACGATGGAATCTAGTGAACACCTGTTCGTTGCCCTTGGCGACGGGGGTATACGATATATATTCGACCAGAAAGTCGACAATACAGCATCACACATGAGGTCTGTCAGCCAATCAAAAGTCTACATGCTTCTCTGAGATATGATAAATATATATATCGCATATATGCGCCACTCTGTCGATGTCGGTAATGGTTCGGAACGCAATATACTGAAGGCAGTACTGAAAGATATTATATTCTGGTGAGACTGGTTAATGGCATGGACAAGGTGATATTGATGGGGGGAATGAATGTAACAGGGATAACCTCTCATTTGATCTCGTTCAAAAATTTGAATGGAGGGATGCGGCTAGTTGGTCTGCATAAGATTACAAGGAAGTAATTATATTCTCTATCCTTGACCATGCACTCTTACCCCAGAAGGTGTAAATTACACCTCTACGGGGTGTAAATGGCTTGTCCCAGGGCTAACACCCTTTTGGGTGTGAATTAACACCCTCTCCAAAAGGTGTAAATTTACACCTTCTCGAAAAGGTGTTAAGTTACACCGTTTTTGTTCACATTACACCTTCCATGGGTGTTCATTCACACCTTCTGAATAAAATTTGCACCTCCCAGACAAATTTATGAGCATATTTTTGTTGGGAACCCAGCATCCCATGGGTGTTTATTTACACCTTTTGACCACAACTAAACCTTTCAGTGGTGTTAATTTACACCTTCTCACCAGAATTACATCTTCTTTGGGTGTTAATCACACCTTTTGGGCAAATTTGAATCATCTAGGGGTGCTAAAATACACCTTATTAGTAAGAATTACACCTTTCATTGGTGTTAATTTACACCTTTTGACCGCGATTACACCCTCTTGGGTGTTTATTTACACCTTTGGACCAAAACTAAACCTTCTAGAGGTGCTAAAATACACCTTCTGGAGACGATTCCATCTTCCAGGGGTGTTAAAACACACCCATTTCGTGAGAATTACACCATCAAAAGGTGTTAATTTGCACCTTTTTAGTGAGAATTAGTGGTGTTCGTACCATCCAGTAATGGCTCTTGGTTGAGGTACACAATGAGAACATTAACACAAAATATATGTATGATATATTTTATTAGGGCAATCACAAAACGCACATTTACATTGGTCATTTCATGTTAACCCTCCCTGATATCATAGTTCACTCTCAGTCCCTGGAAGCACAAAGTTCAAACGATTAAAACTACAAGCATTCCAACCCAACCTAAATTGAGCACGTTATGTTCATGTCACTTATGCCTCCAACTTTCACCAACTCTCATGGAATACTTTTGTACATAACCTTCTGGGGTGCCTCAGCCTCAAAAACTCTCAGAGAGAGTAGGGTAAAACAGGTAACAAAAAAGGCCCTCAATAATTCCCCGCCTTTGAGCTGTGGAAGGGTCTGTTTGCTTTGCTTTTCGAGTGTCCAGGTGGCGTCTGTATCAAAGGCTGGCAGAGCAAAGTCCAATGGCTCGATCGAGAGTAGGTGTTCTGCTGCTAGGCCCGATCCTACAACCAGTAAGAACCACAGCTGATAAACTAAACCCACAATGTAAATGTTACTCATCACTTTATGCATTAAAGTTCCATTTTTGTTAAATGGGAATATACACAGAAACAAATTGTAAATATATGTTTTAAAATGTCAATTCCAACACAATAGTCGAACCCGGGCACCCTCATTACCAACCGATACAGACCGGTACTAAAAACATACAGACCGATACCTAAGTATAATTGATTACGACTTTCAGAATACATAATTGGTACTTTGTGGGATTTTCTCATAAAAAACGATCGTTTATAGCGCAAAACGGTATCGCATTTAGCTGCGCCCGTTACGTTAGGAAGCGCGTCGCACGGCCGAATCGCACGATCAATTCGCCCGCCAGACTCGCCCAGCGCCCCGACCTGCAGCTTCAAATTCTCCTGATATATATTACACATACTTGATATTATAGGAGCATATTGAGCACAAATAAAGTTGAATAAAACAAGTGTTTCGGGTTTATTCGAGTTATTTCAATAAAATAACAACACGTCAACCCAACGTATCAATTCACAATGTTCATTGTTTTGATATCTTTAACATTTCTTTTAAATTCTTCCCCCTTCTGTATGCAATTACTGGGTTTTCTCAGACTTTCGTTGTGTGTGATTCACATGATTTGATAAAATGCCAATATTTCAACAGGATTTTCCTTATATATTTCATCGCTGGGTGGTAGGTGGGAATGAAACGGATGGATCTTTTCTTCAGGTTTTTGACTTTCTTTTTTTCTTACTGTTACTGCCCGAACTGTGAAATAGAAATATGCCATTCTCCGCCCATAAATATAGATTTTTATTGCCTTCTGTCACTTCATGTACCGTAATTTGTCATTTCGTGTCTGATAAATTTCATACAATATTGGGTCATATTAATAATAATATTAATATATTAATAATATTAATTATATTAATATTAATAATGGTATCACTGCTGCTCATGAAAAGCGAGCTCTTTGTTCCAATTCGTGGAATCTGTCGCAGTAACTACTGCTCTTGCATAAACACACCGGCCGAACCGGTCCGCTGGGAGTGCATGGAAGGTGCTAGACGAAACAGGTGGGCGAATCGGCTGTGTGCCGCTCCCCGTAGGGCCTAGCGGGAAGCTGATTGCCACACCGTTTTACGCTTTCAACAGCTGTTTTCACAAGAAAATACCACAAACTACCAATTATGTCTTCTAGAGGCCGTAATCTATTATAGGTCTGTCCTTTATAATTATCGGTCTGTATCGGTCTCTTATTTGGTGCCACCCGTCGAACCCAGCTCATGTAACTGAATCAAAATTTACATTCTTTGGAAAAGAAACAAAACTACGGTAATCAGACTGTAAGAAAGTTGACTTACATATCGTTCATGTTGAGAATGCATTTCCACGGTGTCACTTGGACCAGTGCCTGTGCTCTCCTGAAATGGGGAAAAATATTAATTTTTCAACTGCGATTTAAAGACGCACATAAGTAACGGCTATATCCTGCATAGTCTGCATAGAAACAGGGTGAATCAAATATACATGTATCCACATATTCATTGAACTGGAACAATTGATCACAGTGTAGCTATAAAACCAGAAGTGAATAATAATTATAAGACTTATTAAAATTAGCAAAGGTTCCGGTCAGATTTCACAATACTAGGTTATTTCATTAGTTCTGCCATGATTAATGATTATATTTTCATGGTCTGTGAATAACAGTGATTCACCCCCAAACAATGCTTTGTGGTACGAATACATTGGGTATCAGACGGGGTAGACATCACAGGAGAACACAATCGTTAATACCTTCTTATCAGTACGCTCTGGGACATTGTGAAATGCACAATCTGTTGTCGTATGCTGTAATATCTGGATTTCGAACTTTTCCGGTATCTCATTGTGGTGCTCGATGTCCATGAACTCTTCAAAATCAGCATCATACAACTGGAAAATAAATAAATCACATTTAACTAAGTGGCAAACAATTTATCAGTCAATCTGTCTCATATAGCCACGAAAATAAGCCGTCATATACCCACGAAACTAAGTCGTAGGGGTTGAAGAGAACCTACAAGAACCGATCCTCCAGTCCAGCCCGGCTCTTTTTAAACATCATATAATTCTGGTTTCATATTAGTAAAATTATATGGGTAAATAATAAGGGTAAATAGTACCTCAAAATATCCCAAACGTTCCATGATGTTCCAAGTGGCTGGGCGTTTTTAACTATTCCTATTCCACTGCGTACTAAAATTCACTATAAGTACTGCATTGAACTGAGCAAAGCTATCACTGAACAAATTTATGCCGCCATATTGGATTCGCATTCATTGAATGAACTCCCAGTTTTATGCGAACTGAACATTTTGGAGCACATTTTCAACAGTGACATGTTCGAGGTAGTAGCACTCCTATCTAATGAAGATAATACTTACAAATATGTGTGACTATAGTGGGCTAAATCGATACGATTTCGCAAAGTTTGAAACAAGCCTTCTCGAAGAAAATCAAACCGCCCTCCATTTTCTCCCACGTGATCCTTGTGAGCATGCGCATTGACTAGTATCATTTATAATCTGGTTCCCGAACACTATGGTATAGGGTAACAAGCACCTCCATAACCAGGGCACCAGGCTAACCAGTTCTGACTCGTTTTTAGCTCATATAGGGGCCTACTATTGATGAGATTTAAATAGAATTTCTATATTTTCAAGCGTCACTAAGTTGATTGGGTCAAACAATATCTGTGAGCAGATTATATTAATCCAATTTCGCAAAAGTGTATGTTATCACAGCACCGTATTTTTTCCGCATGTATGTTGATCTTTCGAGCTTGTTCTGTTCTGTCGGCAAAAGTTGAATGAAATACCGGGAACAACAGAAAATACTCAATCGAGTCACATTTTTAGCATAGTTGAACTATGTTTCGATCATCTGTTCCGACAGTATAAAAATACATTCTCCGTTATAAATTGTCTGTAAGATGTAACATTTTCTTCAGCCTCTAAATACATACATATTTACATGCATCTCCCTGCTCCGACCTGGGTTCACATGGGCAATTATATTGTACAAATATGAAAAAATGGCATATTTACCTGGAAGGTTACGTCGTTAATGCCAATTAGATCAGCTAAGGTAGCATTCTGTGAAATATGATCTTCAAGGTCCGACAGGCTGGGAGTTGCAAAAGGTAAAGCGATTTTCTTTCGGTTCTTCCCGATCAACAGCGGGCAAGTCGCCATCTCGCAGAAAGTCCACTTTAATGGAAAGAACAGCACCGAACGAGCGACGTGAAAAAAAACCCGGCTGTACGTAATTTATCCTAATATATGTTTGTTTGGAAGTAATATCGCGTGTGCATATATTGGAAATGGTGGACAGCATGATTGGTTGAAATTGTAGTTTAAGAGCCGCTTCCCATACGGATTTCGCGGCCCATCAACTCAATATTTTATTTAAACTTCACGGTACATGTTGTTAATTTAAGATCTTTTGCAGTGCTAAATATTAAAATAAATAATTAAATAATAATTAACAGCATGGGAAGCGGAGCCATGCTTATTTACAAATTAATGAACAATAGGAGCGATGCATATATTGTTAGGCATTGGCAGAATAAACTAAAAAACTAATTGAGCAATAGAATCATCACCGATATGTACAATTTAACCAAAGCTTGGCGTTAGCGTCAAAGGGATATGAGACAAAGGCAGGCCGCGGATTATGATTTTGGTGTGTCAAAAGGGGTCGGAGAGGATGGTAACCATTGCTTTATCAAGTAATAATTTGTGACGATAATCGCGCAATTGTTAATGGATAACATGCACAACAAGCTGTCATGATTATTACTTCGAACCGTTAAGTCTCTTTCACACCTTCCTGTCTCAGTGGATCAATCAAAGCCCATAATTTTACAATTTCCGTTTTATTCACTGCTTATTGTGCAAATCCCCCATTGGAATGAAGTTCAAAATCACTTTATCTGATAGCTGAGCAGTTATTAGCACTGTAGATATCGATCTGATAACTTCTTACATTGGTCGACAAACAACGTGCTTTTGTCGACTCTGCATGATACATAACATTTACTATAATGTTGATATTCAAAACTCTGTAGTCTTGGGCCCAACCTTGAGCGAAAACACTTGAGCGGCTGTTCAATATTCACTCCCTCGTGAAACCGACGGGGGGGGGGGTGACTCTTATGGTCTGCAGCTCGTTTTTTTTGGTAATATTTCCTTCAGAATTTTTGCTCAAATGTTGGAGAGACTGGTCAAATTGTTAGATCCATTGATTTAGTTTTGTGTAAAAAGTTGGGGTGCTTGAAAATGTTGATGGTTTACCGAAAGCATGACAAGGAAATACATTTCTGCAACATAGAAATTAAGTTCCAAATGTGTATGGAAAATTAAGTATTTACACCTTTTTAACACCTTCCAATAAATTTACACCTTTACGGGTGTAAAAGCAGGGTTGGAATCAATCTTCATACATTTGCACCTTTTCTACACCTTATTTACACCTCCTAAGGGTGTAAACATGAACCCAGAAGGTGTAAACGTTTGATTTACACCTTTTTTACACCTTTTTTACACCTTCTGAGGTTAGAGTGTGTAAAGGCTGCTTCACTGAATACAAGCGTCCAGTACGTCGTTCAGCATTCAGCCGTCGTTCATCAAAGAATTCCATAATCCAAAGACCTGTTTCATATTTCATATAACAGCTTTAAAACCAAATTACAAAAACAAAAGAAAAACAAACAACAATCATAGTATACATAAACATAGGCCAGTCTCCTTCAAGAGAGTAGCGGTGAACAATTTTCAATGATGCCGGCAAGATATCATGATGTTCAAAAAATATCAAATCCTTATCAACCGGACCAGTAATTCCCGGATACTGTGTTTAATCACAATAGGTCAGAGATCACCTAGATTGTATGAAACCACGGTGTCTATCATTCCCAATTTGACAGAAACAAGGCCGACCGATGTGCCCGATATTTACTACTTTCGGGTTGAAGAAAATACCGGAATTTCATTAGTCGTAAATTCTGTCAGTGTTCGTTAATTACTCGAGGGTATATAAAATAAATTTACATATAATATTTAGGATTCACTTCCCGGTTTTTAGCAACCATTACTTTATTTGAATATCAAACAAATTTAGATTTTGCCATCAGGAGGCGCAATTGGGCGAGGTGCAACCCCAGGAAAATCTTATGACATGTTATCTGCAAACCAAATTTGACAAGAATCCGATGAGCAGTTCTCTAGTTATTGCCCGGGAAACAAATTTCGGATTTTGCCACCAGGTGGCGCCACCGGGCGCAGAAGCGGGCGAAACACAAATCTCATGGGACATCTCATGGCATGGTATCTGCATACCAACTTCAGAAGAATCCGAGGAGGGTCCTCAAGTTACAGGCCGGAAAAAATTTTAGATTTTGCCACCAGGTGATCCCATCTGTAGGCTCAAGTGGGCGAAACAAAATCCCAAGCGACATTTTATAGCATATGAATAACGAATTCGAGAAGAATGCGATGAGCAGTTCTCAAGTTACTGTCCGGAAACGAATTTAGGATTCTGCCCCCAGGTGACACCACCTGGGGGCAACGCTATCCCAACCGACATCTAATGTCATGGTATATGCATACCAAATTTGAGAAGAATCCGATGAGCACGTCTGAAGTTATTACCCAGAAATGAATTTCTAGGTTTGCCCGATGGCACCACCTGTACGTGCAAGTGAGCGAAACGCAATCCCAAACAACATCTGTCATGGTACATGCATGCCAGATTTGAGAAGAATCTGAAGAAGTGAGAAGAAGACGTTCTCAAGTTATTGACCGAGAACAAATTTCAGATTTTGCCACCAGCTGGCACCACTTCTAAGCCGAAGTGGGCGAAGCTCAAGCAACATCTCACAATGCAGGGTATATGCATACCAAATTTAAGAAGAATCCGACGAGCGGTTCTCAAGATATTATCCGGAAAGGTAGGGTATTTCGGAGGAATCAGACAAAGCGTTTCAAATTTATGGGCAGTACGGAAGAATGGAATGAACCCTAGTGTCGTCACCTACAAGGAGATGTTGCTGAAACGCAATATCAATTGGTCTTACAGCAAGGAACGCATATGCCGAATTTCGGATGAATCAGATGCATTTTCTATTTCATCGTGTGCGAAGACAGAGCAGATGGAAGACTGGAGCCAGAGTGGTGCCCCATTCAGGCAGATCTTGCTAAAACGCAGTGCCAATCGACGTCTTGTCTCAAGGGATACAAATGCCGAATTTCGGAGGAATCCGACAACGCCTTTCAAAGTTATTGCTTGCGACAATTCGCACGGACAGGAACGGACATGAACGGACATCCACAAAAGATTGGAACAAAACCCAGTGACGCCACGTTCAGGTGGAGCGCAATACCAATAAACGTCTTGTCGCAAGGAATGCATATGCCAAATTTCGGAGGAATCCGACAAAGCGTTTGGAAGTTACCGCTTCCGAAGAATTCGAACGGGCATTAACCGACATCAACCGACACGAAAAACTGAGATTCAAACAGCTTGGTCAGATGCACAAATGTGTGCTTCTTAATGCGCATTTCTAACCCGACAGCCGGGACACCCAAAAGAGTGTCACATCCTCGGAACATGTGTAAAATACAAAGCTTCTGTGTGTAACATTGAATGGTCCACATGAGACCTGTAGTCGAACATTGATAATCGCGACAGAATGGCTAAATACGACTATGTATGTAGGTTGCAAGAAAGTAATTATTTTCCTATCCGTGACCATGTTAAATGACATGATTTCATTAAAGGAACCCTACTTTCCTGAAACTAGACCAATACTTCCCGGATACTGTATTTAATCGCAATAGGTCAGTGATCACCTGGACTGTATGAAAACACGGTGTCGACCAGTCTCAATTTGACTGAAACAAGGTCGACCTGGATGCCCGATATTACTACTTCCGGGTTGAAGATAATACTAGAATTCCAATTTTTGAAGGAGAAATAATATCTATATTTGTTAATTACTGTGAGGATTTACAAAAATAAATTACAGATAATATTTCAGACTCACTTTTCAGCTACCATCACAGGCTGAATCCGTTAATTAGCTCCTTTTTGCCATAAGGATAATGACAGATGTTGTCAATCTATCAAATTAAACGCAACATTAAAAAGGTGATAGAAAACGATACCGGCGTATTGACAAAAAGTCATATGACCCCACAGACAAATATACTGACTGCACATTTCTAAAAACATCTCAAGAACCAAAAGTGTTTCCATTGATGATCTGCATCCCAGCCACGCTTTTATTGTAGTTGTTCATGTGGACAGAATGAGCGACACGACCATACGGCCCCTAGCACCGGCTTGAGCGATATTAGATACAAATATTTCAGAGCGATAGTGTAATAGCACTATCAAGTCATCTGCTGGAAAATGATGAACTATGTGACCGCCAGTTAGTTAAAAACGGCCCAAACTAGGAAGTAGTTATTGACTGCAAGTTCGTATTCGGAACAAATACCTGAGAGGCCCTACGCCGACCAAGCGCTTCATTCTCCACGATGTTTACAATTAACAAAACTACAATCACTATGATTTGTACAGAGGGGAAGCCTCGGGGACGACGCGTCCACCAACAGAATCTCGACACACACAAGTAACAATTAAACGCAACATTAAAAGGGTGGTGAAAAATGATGCCGGAGGACTGACAAGAAGTCATATGACCCCACAGACAAATATACTGACTGCATAATTCTAAAAATATTACAAAAGTGATCCCTGTGATGATTTGTATCCCAGCCACGCTTTTATTGTAGCTGTTCATGTGGACATATTTAATGACATTACCACCCCAGCACCGGAGTGCGGTATTGGATACAACATTTCAGAGCGATGGTGTAATAGTCCTATCAAGTCATCTGTTAGGAAATGATGAACTATTTGACCTCCAGAGAGTAAAATGGGTTCAAACGAGGGTGGGTTTATTGAATGCAAGTTCGTATTCAGAACAAATTTCTGAGAAGCCCGACGCCAACCAATCGCTTCATTCTCCACCATGTTCAGGACAAACACCTTCAGGATAAATATAGCATCAAGTCGGCCAATTCCATTCTTTATGTCTCTATCAAACATATATCGGCAAACAACTAGCATTGTATAAGAATTAATTGCAAAAATTTGAAAAGAAGCGAAATTTATTGAAGTATTCTTTGAAAGACTCTGAGAGTGCTTGACGAATATCACGGAACGACTCGCCGAACTTCGCTGAAGGATATAATGATTGTATCACTAACGATTTAATGAATACGAGTGTTGTGCATTTCATTCTTTGTCGCTTAATGCCTAATTAAGTTAGGTTCCAATTGTACTTTTTTTGCTTTTATTTATTTGTTTTTCTTTTCAAATGTGTAATTTACGTTCCTGTGTTTTCTTGTCTCTGTGGTCTGTCTATTTAAATGTGTGTATCAGTGTCGAAATGTGCCAAATTTACTCAAAAATAATTCAATTAAGAGAAATCTCGAATTTATTAAAGATGGTCACTCCTGAGTAATAATGTTCTTGTGAAACCGAAATTATACTCGCATCTCATCAGCTAGAACTACTTCATATTCATACACGCAACAATATCAAAGAACATTGACATAAAACCTTTAGAAGTAAAACATGGAAAATGGGAAGAAGAGAAGAAAATTGGAAGAAAATGTATGTGGATATTGACAAATTCAAAATGTCTTAAGGAAAATCTTGATGCGAAAGGATACATACCGTACAGACATATGTATATGGAATTTCTTGAATCTATACTACAATCCCTCATCAGGACCTTATTGACCGTCTTAGTTCATTAATATTATCGGTGTTCAAGAAAACTTATCACCGAGATATTGATGTATGTAGCAATAAATCATTCCTTAGCTTTACTACATACTAGGGGTATCATTCATGTAATATATTTTATAGAGTTGTTTGAATTTCTCATTAAAATAACTATGTGAAAATTAGCAAACAATTCCAATGGGTACTTATTGTGCAACGTTTTGGCTGACCTATATCTGTTCTCTTATAAATACGACTATATGCAGACGTTTTCAAAAACCGATCATTTCAAAGCCCGTTCCTTCTCATTCACCAAATGCTATATAGACGATCTTCTCGCTGTGTATAATCGCTAAATAAATGACACAGTGAAGGATATATATCCCACCGAAAATGGATTTGAAGGAAACAACAGATAGCCCCATATTTAAGCCTATATATTCATAAAAATGAAGCGGGCTTTCGCTCTCGTAGACTTTACGACAAGAGAGATGAATACAGTATCGACATCGTAAACTACCCCTTTTTGGACAGTAAAATTCAAGTGGGACCTGCATATGGCGTATACATATCTGGTCTAGTAGCATTTGTTAGATCTTGTGTAAAGTTTGACGACTTATAAAACAGGCTTATGCTACCAAGCGCCTTCACTCAAGGTTTCTCAAATTTGGCGATACATATCGCATGCTGACAGCAACATCTATGGCGTTACATTTTGCAGCTTTTGCAACTATTTCCGCTTAATATGGGGCTAGGGGCCGTATCAACCCATCTACTTCAAGATCTTCATGGTGTTCATATGAACAAGCACAACCCTAGCGTGACTGAGATACATCATTCTCTTGATAATGACTTTACGACAAAATTCATATAGATTAAGAATACTGATCAGCGATACAGATATTTTTGGAACATCATGATGTCTTTCCGGCAACATTGAAAACTGCTGACCGCTTCTCTCTGGCAGGAAAGTAGCCTATATTTATGTTTTCTGTGATTTTTTTAATTACTGCTAATTCTGCTATATAAATTAGATCTTTGGATTATGGACGCGAAAATTCTTTAATGGATAACGACTGAATTATGAGTGACGGACTAGGCGTAATTTAGGCACCCACACCCAGTATCGCGTGGCCCGCTTTTTCACGAATATATACAATACAACAAACTAGCTGTTTCAAATTCTGTATAGAATAATTGTAACTAACTATGTATTAAGACTCGAGGGTAGAATCGAATTCGCTATAATTCCACTCTGTGCAATCAAGATTCTGAAATTCTCTCGCTTTTTCATGTACGTATTCAATGGAGATTGCAGCAAGCTCGATGTGTGGACAAAATATCTTTAAATCAACATGGAAAAGTCTCCGTGGCTCCAAGTGAATCTCAGGCAACGCTGAGATTTTCCTGGTTAACCTTTTGATCCTAGTAACAAAAAGGTACATATGCTTGTGTAGATATCGCAACACGAAACCTACTTTAGAAGGGGCGATAGAATTTGTGCTTAGAAAGAGAGATATAAAAAAAATCATAGCCAAAAATAACTAATACCAGAGATATGGGTACTCTGGCTTTCTAGAATATTCAATAGCGATACCTATTCGTCCTGTAGGTGGTGCTACCTTTAAAAGATAGGCCTACATCAGCCCTACAAGAAGTCAGATATACAAATGATTATACCGTAATGGACAGAAAATAGTCAACTTTGCTCGTCTGTGAAGTGTGAGGCTGCGTGTGTGTCTCTCTTTCGAAGCCATCTGAGCATTATCTTTAATTACACATACATGTGGGGTTATTGTTTTTCCGTCACTTGCATTTGATACTTTTATGTATTAGTCAGTTCTAAGTGAATTTCTAAAATAAATTTCTAACGTTCAATATTGTATTTGTATATGATTTTGTGATTGTATACTAAAGTACATTTGGCATATCCCATGTACTAGATGACATCTGCTGACAATGTTTTGTCAATAATATAACATAACTTTTTTGTAGCAATATAAGCTTTTTACAATAAAACATAAGTAACCAAATGTATATTTGCCCATAGACCTACCAATAAAAAATACTCTGTTATAAGGTAATACAGCTCGATCATACATACCGATCTGAAACATGAATTTTAAAGTATAGTATATTTTCACATTGTTGCAACGCAATACAGGACTACCCTGTTACTGTCTGGCCAATGTAAGGGCGGTAAAATCGTGGTTAAGTGAACACCAATAAATGTTATTTGATTAAAAAAAACATTTTATTGTTAATTGCTGCATTCAGTCGTATCATAAGTGAAGGTGTGCCAAAGGAGGTGCACGATTAGTCCCCATTATATTTCCTATATGCTGATGGGTATTAGTGTTGCCAAATTTAATTTAGATGTTATTAGTGAGAAATTCAAGCACCTCTATCAACAAAGAAACATTCTACGCTATCCCATATTATGTAATAAAAGTGGAGAATACTATCCCATACCATGTACTAAAAGTGGAGAATGGCGTCTGTAGAATAGGATCCAAGAGTTTCTCAAAGTCTCTCCAGATCACTCGCATCGATATACCAAAATTGTACTGAACACCAAAAATACCTACACCACCATACAGAGTAGGATTCATAGTTGGTCCAAGAAGATGTATGTCCCACATCTATGCCCACCTTGTTGGCACGAACCCTACAGCAAAAAAAAAAATCATCTTGAGAAAATATTGTGCTGCTATTTCGAAAACTCCAGATTCGAATGTATGTGGGTACTTAAAAACTGGAAGCGAGCGGACACATGCCATAAAGATCGATTCTTCACCGGAACCTCCTAGAGCGCCTTAGATAATTTGATAATCTCTTTCCTGTATTGGACAGCATTAAATACTGCTTTGTGAGAGTAAACTTCCAGCAATACTTGTATGGCGTATACGTATCTCGCCTAGTAGCATTTCGTAAATCATGAGAAATGGAACGTCAATGTCCGTCCCGAAACTTTAGTTCCTAAACTAGTTGACTAACAAATTCCATCTTGCGTTTTCTTCTCGATCACACACTTATGGTAAAATACATATAGTCGAAGGATGTAAGATTTCTGACCATATGCTTCGAAATTTGTCCAATTCCGCTTAACCCGGAGTTAAGGCTGTATGCGCTTGAGATATCAATAATGTCCAAACGTAGATCTAACACGCATTAATTATGATAACAAAAAGTGTGTCACTGAGTTGGAGACAGAATCATCATATGTCTCATTGACATCATTGAACAACTAACCACTTTATTTGTAATTAAGCAGCTTCCGTCTACAAGACTTCATTCACAAATACGACTGACACACATCAAATAAACACAAGCTATTTCTTAATAATAATAATAACTGTATTTAGAGAGGGTTAATTACAATACCCGGTTGCCAGGGCTAATCTTATCCAGGGCCTTGGCTAATCAGATAGTTGTAAGAGAGAAGCGCTAAGTACATATCATCAACTCCTTATCATTTACCAGTATTCTTTAAGTCGTTTTCATAACATAGCTGTTTCACTAGAAGTCTTCATTGCAGCTCAACGGAATCATTACTATCGTTATTTATAGTCGTCTGAGACATAATCGGTTACAACTTATTGTCTAAAAAGTGAGTCCAAATAATTAATATTTTGGGAGATGAATTTTACTGTTCTCGAAATCTTGAAATGATTGATGGATGTTCGCGGACTATCAAATTTCAGACACCGTGCCTGCCGCTCGCCGCTAACCCACTATCCGGAATATTACTACACATTTGTCGATGTGCTGTAAATTTTGGCGTCCGTCTGAAAATGATCATGCTCTACGCCTTTTTGTATGAGAGAGAATGACCTCCGTATGGAATGATAGCACCTGTCTCCCAATATTCACGGATTATCACTTCAACTGGACGACAGCACGACCCTGACCAGAATAGCTATAACATTCCGCGCTGATCCATCCAATATGGCTTCCGTCCAATGGCGAGTGTTGACAAATGGACATTTTGCATTAAAAATGAAGCTCAATGAAGATAGTCGATGACAGGATCGAACTGTCACACTATTGACCACGAGAGATCATGGATAGATACCTGCCTTTGAAACATAGACAAGCCATTTATCTACAACACCAAGGAATGATATATCCCTTAATCTATCCTAGTTTCTATTGGGGTAGCTATTTATCGGGCGCCCGATCTCTGCTGCCTAGAAGAGGTGAAGACTTACCCAGTGATGCTTACAGACATGCATGTCTACCCGATATCCACACGACTCATCTAATTCTACTACTTGGTCACGCTGTAAAATGTTCTCAGTGGATACAGAATGAACTTTTGTCCGGTTCTGCTTGATACTTTTTTATCCTGACCAGTCCTTGTTCTCTTGCAAAGGTTTAAGAAACAGAAAAGATCATTTTGTGCACTGATGACCCTTTGAGAGTTGTGGGGTTTAATATCGTGATAATATGCTATCAAAGGAACTAAGGGGTCTAGATGATATTGAGACATCTCATAAACATCTAACAATTCATGGTACGTAAAACCTAAAATCCTCTCCGGATGAACATTGACCGTCAATATATAATACACTTCAGTCGTGGTTTTGTGAAAGCTAGCCATAATCATCTGTGAGATACAAACTGGATGTTGAAATCAAAGCGAAAACAGCATCAAAGAAACTGTGTCTGATCTGCACACCTTGACTTAGGAGTACTCGTTGCTCCTAACAATTTCACATTTGATATATTATTTTACTGTTTCGATTATGATAATATTCAATTGCTACAAATTATTATTAGATACTAAATAAATAAATATGATGCTTATATTGTTCAGTTGAACTTGGACTAATTTAATTTTTCTTCCCAATAGTGAATCATGAAAATACAATTTCATTACAATGTCTGTAAACTAATATCAAAATAAGATATTAAGAGAAAATATACCGTATTCTCTGAATGTGAGGTTCTTGGGGAGCTTTCCTGTAGAGTCATATGGTTGCTTTTTATTCGACAGACGTCGTCAATTTTTCCACCTCTTCCGTATCGCTCCTTCAATTATAAATATTATGAACCAGATTAAAAATGTACAGAACCACAGAAATCTGAAGCACAAATCCAACGCGGTATTATCCGAAAATGAACTCAGACTAACGCAACTGTCACACTATGAGCTGATTATCGAGACGAACTCCATCAAATAATGCCTTATCAAAAAGCAATTACCCTCTCTCGAAAGGGAAGATCACTCCATCTACCACTCATCGGACAGAGAATTATAAGCGTCTAGTCCGTCATTCATAATTCGTTAAAGAATATCCGCTTCCATAATCCAAAGACCTATTCCATATTCCATATAACAGTATTAGCACCAAATTCAAGAAAACAATCATAGTATACATAAACATAGGCTTGTTTCCTGCAAGAGAGAAGCGGTCAACACTGGGAACACTCAGACAAGCCAGTCGCTCACCTGATCTGCAATAACAAACGTCAGATCTGACATTATATATTCAGCCTTAAACGAATATCCGCGTCAATAAACCTATTTCGTAGGACACTTAGCACCAATTCCAAATGTTTATGAAGTAAAAATAATGACCAAAATAGCTTCCTACGGGAGATTAGTGATCCGCAGTTTTCAATGATGTCAGCCAGATATGACGATGTTCTGTACATAAAATCATAATCACTGACCATTATTATTTATCCAAATGAATGCCAAGTCGTTTCCAGAGTATGTGTCTCAGTAACGCTTTGATTGTGGGTATTCATTTCAACACCATGGCGATGTAAAGCACATGATACTCAAACGGCCCCGAGTCCCGGGTCACGCGGAATTAGACACACGTTACGAAATGAAACTACGATCGTATTTTGCCGATAAAAATGCCGGTGAGTGTACGATATTTATCACAAAATTTTAGACACATTGGAATGGGGTGTTTGGTGTTATTATAGACACATTGGAATGGGGTGTTTGGTGTTATAGCCCTGTTTGACAAGTTTCTGCAATAATATTCTGTGGCGTTGATTAAAATCGTCGGTAATATTCTGTGGTGTTGATTGAAATTGTCTGCACATTATCTAGCAAATGCTACAAGGCGGGATATGTATACACCGTATGCAGCTCGTTCAGGAATATTGCTATCCAGAAATGGGCAGTTAGCTATATGTCATAATCGTAATCGTCTTTCTTGTCGTAGAATTGAGGTGAGAGAAAGCCTTGCTCATTCCTGTAAAGGTTATGATGTTTCATCTATGTTATAACTGATTGAATTGCAGTTAAGGGTGGCGGTAAATAACATTCCCATAGGGCCGCCCTCTGTCGTTCGACAAATATATGTAGGTTTATTGGGGGGGGTTGGGGGGGGGGATTTAAACCGTACGACGTCATCTATGTTATAACTGATTGAATTGCAGTTAAGGGTGGTGGTAAATAACATTCCCATAGGACCGCCCTCTGTCATTCGACAAATATATGTAGGTTTATTGTTTTGGGGGAAAATTTAAACCGTACGACGTCGGGCATTACAGGTTAGTTTTCTGGGTATTCTTGCATTTACCAGGTTTACCCCATGTTGAGGCGTTTACGCCATCAGACGTCCTCGATGCTCATCCACAACTCCCGAGCTATCATATCTAATTCCGCTTAAGCCGGTGTTAGGGGCCGCGTGGATGATTCATAGTCTCCACATGAACCTCTGTAATAAAATCGCGGCTGAGATACTAAGGCTACGTCCGAGAATCCATCGTATTTTAGGGTCTGAATGTGAATCTGAATTTTCCCCACCCTTTGGATATCGAGCTCCAAAAACGGAATACTTCATTCACATGACCATAGTGGCAGCGTACTTTATATTGTTATATTATTAGATTATTTCATTTTCCTCTATTATATAAGAAATATTTCGATTCTGTGTATAGTTTTACATGGAAAATCACGGAGAATCTTTTCCTGTGTACGTTTATATTTATTAGCATATTTTTTATTCCATGTTTCTATGGATTTGGACTGAACTGTGTCATTCATGTTATTTAGTACGTCATCAAAACAATATGCTAGTAAATGTCCACACAAACAGTTTTTATATGTAAGAATATTTCTATGGATAATAAAACCATGTTTATTTAAACTATTTTAATTGATGACAAACTCAATGAAGATGTCTAGATTTAATTGTGATACTTTAGACATTCATATTTTGCTGTATTTATTACACATGAATTCATATATTTTAACGAAGTTGGTTAGCTTCACCTTCTGGATGTGTCTAATTTCTGAGGAAGAAAGTTTAATGAGGCCTATTCGGCGCTCCATTGTTATCTAATGACATCTGTACATGCCCACTATTAATCTGCCTGTATGACTAGCTTTCCCCTCCATTGTCGTTGTACGTCTACAAATTATTGTTATATAGATTTTTTATTGTTTCATTCGGGTCACCCCTGTAGAGGTATTTGTCTCATGTGTGGCCCTTCATGGCCTTACGTCGACACTTGATCAATATGAAACAATTGAAAAACTTGGTAAAACTGTGGGGAAAAAATAATCTCGGATGTTGAAAGCATGCGATTAATTTAGAGCTCCAAAGGTTTCATGGAATAACTCCGCATGTCACATGCGTCAAGCACATTATCATTAAACAGAGGTCATTTCCTAGCCTGTTCTTTCTCATTTAACAAATGCTAAACACATATCCTTGTTCCGGATGATTCAAATATAGGTGACACCGCGAATGGATATATATTCACATTCACTGAATTTGAAGAAAAACCTACCCATCGTCAACACGAGATCATATTTAGACCTATACTTACTACAGTATAAACTAACTTTCACGGCGACGGACGATTACGATATTGTCAACCTCCCCTTCTGGGGAAAAAAACATCCTGAAATTTAGGGCATACATATGGAATTAGATAAAAGTTAAGATTACAAGCGTCCATTCCGTCATTCATAATTCAGCCGTCGTCCAGTGAAGAATATCCGCGTCCATAATACAAAGACCTATTCCATATACCATATAACATTATTAGCACCAAATTCAAAAAGACAATCATAGTCAACAGTTTGCAATGATGCCGACAAGATATCATGATGTTCCAAAAATATAAAATCCGTATCGCTGATCAGTATTCTTAATATATAATAATCGTTATAAAGTGGTCATCTAGAGAATGATGTATCTCAGTCACGCTTTGATTGAGACTGTTCATATGAGCACCATGAGGATCTTGAAGTACATGGGTACATGGGTACAAACGTAGCTCCAAAGATGTTTGGTTCATTATGCCAACATACATTCCATCCTGTATAGTTTGAAGATGTATTTATGAGGATATGGTTTTGTGTTTCCGTGGTTGATCGCGACACAGGCGAAAAAGCGACAAAGC
Organism: Hanleya hanleyi; assembly: GCA_036873755.1. Classification (NCBI taxonomy): domain Eukaryota; kingdom Metazoa; phylum Mollusca; class Polyplacophora; order Lepidopleurida; family Hanleyidae; genus Hanleya; species Hanleya hanleyi. Next base: position 65,793 of record JAVTVY010021563.1, on the reverse strand, counting down.
TTCAGTAAGGCAAGGGTTTGTCTTTGTTGCACGTGTCAGCTAATACAGCCCAGTGGTACACCAGCCACTACCGGCTCTCAAGCTTCTCCAGTATTTCTAGGCATGCTCGATGTGGGATACAAAAAAAACACAGAGTTATGCGGAAATAACAATGAAAATAGGAACTGGAACCGATACAATTCTTGTTGGATTTGCAGGTAAATGTGAAAGATCTGTAACCCCCAACTCGAGATAGAAAAACTCCTTCCCATCAATGTCTTCAAATAAAATGTGGAGATCGATCGAATTTTGCAAATTGTTTAAAGCTGTAAGACACCTGCTGGTGATACAGGTTAGCAATCAACCAGGACAGAGCCGGTCCATCATTGTGCCATCACAGCTTTCCGATGGAAGAGCTTTCATGAGGACTTCCTAGAAAAACATGAGGCCTAATCAACTCTCGATTGTTATCTGATGACATCTGTACATGCCCACTTTTAATATGCCTGTATGACTAGCTTCCCCTCCATTGTCGTTGTACGCCTACAAATTATTATTATATATATATTTTATTGTTTCATTCGGGTCACCTCTGTAGGGGTATTTGTCTCATGTGTAGCGGGTAATCTCTGTAGGGGTATTTGTCTCATGTGTGGCGGGTAACCTCTGTAGGGGTATTTGTCTCATGTGTGGCGGGTAACCTCTGTAGGGGTATTTGTCTCATGTGTGGCGGGTAACCTCTGTAGGGGTATTTGTCTCATGTGTGGCGGGTAACCTCTGTAGGGGTATTTGTCTCATGTGTGGCGGGTCACCTCTGTAGGGGTATTTGTCTCATGTGTGGCCTCTGTAGGGAGTATTTGTCTGTGTGTGGCAGGTAACCTCTGTAGGGGTATTTGTCTCATGTGTGGCGGGTCACCTCTGTAGAGGTATTTGTCTCATGTGTGACGGGTCACCTCTGTAGGGGTATTTGTCTCATGTGTGGCGGGTAACCTCTGTAGGGGTATTTGTCTCATGTGTGGCGGGTAACCTCTGTAGGGGTATTTGTCTCATGTGTGGCGGGTAACCTCTGTAGGGGTATTTGTCTCATGTGTGGCGGGTAACCTCTGTAGGGGTATTTGTCTCATGTGTGGCGGGTCACCTCTGTAGAGGTATTTGTCTCATGTGTGGCGGGTCACCTCTGTAGAGGTATTTGTCTCATGTGTGACGGGTAACCTCTGTAGGGGTATTTGTCTCATGTGTGACGGGTCACCTCTGTAGGGGTATTTGTCTCATGTGTGGCGGGTCACCTCTGTAGAGGTATTTGTCTCATGTGTGACGGGTCACCTCTGTAACCTCTGTAGGGGTATTTGTGGGTAACCTCTGTAGGGGTATTTGTCTCATGTGTGGCGCTTCATTGCCTTACGTCGACACATGTTCAATATGAAACAATTTAAACATCAGGGCTGCTGATAGCAAGTGTCCAAGGATCCAGCCTCTGAACAACTTGGTAACACTGTGGGGAAAAAATAATCTCGGATGTTGAAAGCATGCGAATAATTTAGAGCTCCAAAGGTTTCATGGAATCACTCCGCATGTCACATGCGTCAAGCACATTATCATTAAAAAGACCTCTTGAAAGCGGTCACGGATCATCCCTTACTTTTGCAATTGTATTCTCTGAAAATGTAATAGGTTCAATTGTTGTTGGACGCAGAGTAATGCCCGCAATAACCCCGAAAAAGTAACGATTGCGTCGGTCAACTGTCGAGGTTTAGGAGATGAGAAAAAGAGGAGAGATGTATTTCGGCATTCAAGAGAAAAGAAATATAATATGCTTGCAAGATGTACATTTCAGTAAAAAAAGATCAGACAGGTAAAGACAGAGTGGGGTTTCGATTGTTTTATTAGTTCATTCATGAGTAATGCAAGAGGAGTCGCTATACTAATGAATAATAATTTTGAGTTTGATGTAGTCATATATAAGAAAGACAAACAAAATGGAAATTACTTGGCCATTGACATGAAAGTAGTTGGTAAGCGATTGACTCTTGTTTCTATTTATGCTCCAAATAGTGACAGTCCGGAGTTTTTTGAAGATATCCAATCATTAATTGAAGAATGGGGTAATGAACACAGTATTGTATGTGGAGACTGGAATTTAGTTCAAGACCCAGTATTAGATACGTACAATTACGTTAAAATTAACCATCCAAAGGCCAGAGAAACCGTTAATACTACGAAAGAAAACCTTGACCTAATTGACTTTTTCCTAGTATCCCAGAATCTATTACATGCTATAGATAAAACGTAAATACATCCCAGTTACGATCGGATCAGTCAGTTATAAGCATCACGCTTAAACTAACTGATCTTCCTAACGGAAGGGGCTTCTGGAAGTTTAACAACTCGTTATTAAAATACCCCGTTTATGTAAAGAGTATTATTGCCATAATAACAGAAACAGAGCAACAATATAGGTCAATTGAAATACCCTGCTATACCGTTAATGATCAACTATTTTTCGAAACGCTTTTACTTAATATCAGAGGCAAAACAATCCCGTATGCAAGTTATAAAAACAAACAGAGAAAACAAAAAGAATTAGAATTAATAACAAAAATCTCAAAGTTAACAATTACACTTGATGAAACCACACAGGTCAATGGTAAATCAGAAATACTAGATAATTTGAAAACGTTAAACACAGAATTATTAAACATTAATAAAATAAAAACAGAAGGAATCATGATGAGATCCAAGGCTCGATGGGTAGAACATGGCGAAAAACCATCTAGATACTTCTTGAATCTAGAAAAAAGAAATGTTATTAATAAATCAATAACTACTATTGAGAGACAGGACGGCGAAATACTGAAATTACAAGCGTCTAGTCCGTCATTCATAATCCAGCCGTCGTCCATTAGAGAATATCCACGTCCATAATCCAAAGACCTATTCCATTTTCCATATAACAGTATTAGCACCAAATTCAAAAAGACAATCATAGTATACAAAAACATAGGCTTGTTTCCTGCAAGAGAGAAGCGGTCAACAGTTTTCAATGATGCCGGCAAGACATCATGATGTTCCAAAAATATCAAATCCGTATCGCTGTACGGCCAAGATAATGTTATATAAGGGAAGTGGGAAGAGGTGCCGACATACTGACAGAGCCACATGCCCGAGATGAAACGGTTCTATGAAAAATTATATACTAAAAAAATACAAGTTCTGTAAATTTGGACAAATTGTTGAGAAATGTGGATAGTCCTAAGTTAACGGTGGCACAAAGTGAGAACATGGAGGGAATCCTGAATAAGACGGAACTTCTGAATGCTTTAAAACATTTAAAAAAAGTCCTGGGCCATATGGTTTTACAAGTGAGTTTTACAAATTCTTCTGGATTAACATTGGAGACTATCTATTAAATGCACTAAATTATGCATACGAGGGAGGGTCCCTTTCTGTTACTCAAAGACAGGGAGTGATTACATATTTCCAAAGGAAGGCAAATCAAAACAACTTCTAAAAAATTGGAGACCTAGATCATTATTGCATGTGTCTTATAAGATAGCATCCACTGCGATTGCATTTAGAATGAAAAGAAATCTGCCATTTATTATCAATGAAGATCAAAACGGTTTTATGGAAGGACGATTCATTGGTGAAAATACACGACTTGTTTATGATATCATGCAGTACACAGAAAATAATAATATACCAGGGATGCTACTACTAATTGATTTCGAAAAAACGTTTGATTCTGTGGATTGGGAATTCCTCCATAAATCTCTTAGCTACTTTAATTTTGGACCTTCATTACAAAAGTGGGTGGATATTTTTTATACCAACATACAATCGTGCGTACTGGTGAATGGTTTTGCCTCCAGCTTTTTTGAAATATAGAGATGTTGCCGCCAGGAAGACCCTCTGTCACCCTCAGACTAGTCTTTTGTGTTAAATGCCGTCATTTTCATCTGACGACGAAACAGCTCACCAATCCCCAGTGTACGAGTTGTCACAGCGAAACAGCTCACCAATTACCAATGTACGAGTTGTCAGAGCATTTCCATCATAGCTCTCTATATTTGTATCTAATACCGCTTATGCCGGTGCTAGGGGCCGTGTGGTCATGTTATCCAAGTTGCCACATGAACAGGTACAATAAAAGCGTACCTGAGATACAACACATATCACGAATCGTTAGATTTTTGGTATGTGCTTTAGAATAGGTTAACCGGAAGACTATACTGTGAAGTCATGTGGCTCTGCCAGTATGTCGGCACCTCTTCCCACTTCCCTTATATGTGTTGTAACCATAGCTTTTTCTGATCTGTGCAGAGATTCTGGCTATGATGCTGAGGAGTGAGAAATATATCTCTGGTATCAATATCAATAATATCGAATGTAAATAACACAGTACGCAGATGACACAACTGTTATTATCAATGGTACCTAAAAGAGCCTTCATAAATGTCTGATATACTTGATTATTTTGGTAGTTTCTCCGGATTAAAAATAAATGTAGACAAAACCAGGATTATATGGATAGAAAATATGCAAGGTTCAAATGTTACTTATAAAACCAGAACTCCACTTGATTGGTCTGAGGATCCTTTTAAGCTCTTAGGGTTACAGTTTACAGTTAATCTAGCAGAAATGGTGGAAATGAATTGCAAACACAAATTAAAAAAAAAATAGCATCTATAATGCAATCTTGGTCAAAAAGAAAATTAACTCCCCTTGAGAGAAACGTTATTTTGAAATTATTAATTTTGGCAAAACTAAATCATCTTTCTTCTATCCCCGATCCATCCGATAGCAAAATTGTAGAATTTCAAAAAAAGTGTTTCAATTTCATTTGGAACAACAAACCTGATTAGATATCCCGTGAACAATCTGTTAAAACTATGGAAAATGCAGGTCTAGACATTCCTTTCAAGCTCAAAAATGTCCTGGATAAAACGCCTGTTCTTTGGAAATGATAAATGGAGCGGAATAGGAATGGCAGACATACATGACATGGGTGACGTTATTAACATGGGCCCTACCTGTATTATAAATAATGTTATTCCACGCTTAAAGAATGATTTTTGGATTGATGTCTTACTGTCCTGGTGTAATTTTCAAAGAAATGTACAAAATAAAAGTAATGACGCAGCCGATTTCAATAGAGAGATAATATGGAATAACGATAAATTTCTGATAGCCGGAAAACCGTTTATGTATAAAAAATGGAATACTAAAGGTGTTAAATTCGTATGTGACCTTGTTAGCGAGGAAGGTATATTGAAAACTCAGGAATCAATTGAGAATACTTTCGGCCTTAAAGTAAGTTGTTTTAGAATTTGCAAGTGTTATACGGGCTATACAGAGTGCTGCCATTAATCTAAATATTAAGAATTTGTCTGTCCTTGTAAAAATTACAACACATATAAGGGAAGTGGGAAGAGGTGCCGACATACTGATAGAGTCAAATGGCTTCACGGTATAGTCTTCTGGTTAACCTATTCTAAAGCACAGACCAAGAATCTAACGATTCGTGGTAGTGTTGTATCTCAGGTACGCTTTTATTGTACCTGTTCATGTGGAAATTTGGATGACATGACCACACGACCCCTAGCACCGGCATAAGCGGTATTAGATACAAATCTAGAGAGCTGTGATGGAAATGCTCTGACAACACTTATACATTGGTAATTGGTGAGCTGTGTCGCTGTGACAACTCGTACACTGGGGATTGATGAGCTGTATCGTCGTCAGATAAAAATGACGCCATTTAACACAAAAGACTAGTCTGTAAGGCCCGATGTCGACCAAGCATCAACTTCCCATAAATGCCAACATATATCAGAGACCAAAAGGTCTGTACAGGGGACGGGCCTCGGGGACGAAACGTCCACCAGCAGAATCTCGCCATTCATCCCACCAACAATAGAAATACTAGTGAATAACATAAAATGATGTAAAAGTACTACAACGTTATAAGAGATAATGAGTTCACAAAAACAAAGGCAAATATCAAATGGAAACAGGTGATTGGGAGATCTTATAACGATATTGAATGGAGAAAGTTAAATCGTATTGCTGTGAAAGGGACACATGGAGATGTCAACCTTCGATGGTTTCAATATAAGATTCTTAACAGAATTCTAACAACAAATGTCTTAGCCAATAGAATAACACCAGCAACTTGTTCTCTATGTACCTTTTGCAAAAAGGAAGAAGAGTCAATTATACACCTATTTTGGGAATGTGACGTAAACCAAGCTATTTGGCAAGAATTTGAACAATGGTTTCATTCATTAACATGTGTAAGGCTAAGCAAGCTATTTTCGAAATTCTCGGGAACAACAATAACAGTCTAAACTATATATACTTACATCCATTAAATATGTTATCTACAAATGGAAAGCCTTACAGCAGAGACCTCTATTCAATAATATTAATACTAATCTTGAAAATTTGTATAAACAAAGTAAATACAATTTTTCTTCGAGAGGTGAAATTTAAAAATTCTGGACATTTTGGTCATCATGTCATTTGCTTTTTGTTACTCCTCCTGCCAGTGACATGCAGTTGACGCTCGCATGATATAGGATAGGGATGTGCGGGCAATTGTTGTAAAGTATCACGTTTAACCACAATGTTATACTCTATTTTATTATTGACTTCTTATAGGTTTCTTCTGGTTCCTCCCTCTTTCACATAAACTGTGCTAGACATGTAATTATTACCGACTTGCTATACGGAGTAAATATCTGCGATATATGGGGGAATCTGCATGATGTATATGTATTATGTAAGATCTGTTCTACATGAGGGATGGTTATAAAACTGAATAAAATACAAATTATAAGAAAAAATGTAAAAGACGGTCATTTCCTATCCTGTTCTTTCTCATTCAACAAACGCTAAACACATGATATACTTGTTCCGGATAATTCAAATATAGGTGACACCGTGAATGGATATATGTTCACGTTCACTGAATTTGAAGAAAAAACTACACATCGTCAAAATGAGATCATATTCAGACCTATACTTACTACAGTATAAACTAACTTTCACGAAGAGGGACGATTACGACATTGTCAGTCAACCTCCCCTTCTGGGAAAGAAACATCCTGGAAGCTTGGGCATGTGGAATTAGATAAAAGTTAGGAAACGTAGCACCAAATATGTTGCAAAATCGCGATTATACTTTTAATATAAGCGTGTGTTATGTATCACATTCAGACAGCAAGCGTCAAATCCGACATTCAATATTCAGCCCTCGTCCGTTAAGAATTTCCGCGTCAATATAGAGAAAGACCCTTTTCGTATGACAATTAGCACCAATTCCGAATGTTCATGAAATACAAATAATAAAATCACAGTATGATTGCCTACAAGAGTGAAGCGGACAACACTTTTCAATGATGACAGCAAGACATGTTGATGCAACATAAATAGCACATGCTGACAGTAAAAGTATAAAATCGTATTTCACAACATCTTTAGCCTACATGATGCACTACACATACAATCTTAATCCCTGAACATGATTCTTTATCCAAATGAATTATAAATCGTTATCAGAGTATACATCTTCGCCAGGCTTTTGATCGTGATGATCAGTTGAACAATAAAACGATGTAAAACACATGATATTCAAACGGCCCCTAGCGGAGTTAAGCGGTAATATTCTGTGGTGTTTATTAAAGTTGTCACAGTCTGCACTTTATCAAGCGAATGCTACCAGGCGATATATGTATACGCCGTATGCACGTCCTTCTACAATATTGCTATTCTGAAATGGGTAGTTAACTGTGCCAAAATTGTAATCCTCTCTCTTGTCGTAGAGTCGACGTTAAAGAAAGCCCTGGTCATTCTTGTAAAGGTATAGTTACAAATATGATATTCCATCTGGGTTATTAGAGGTTTCCTTCAAATCCACTGAAGGGGGAATAGATCCTTCATAGCGTCGCTAATATAGGGTTTGTCCAGTGCTATGATATCGTCTATATATCGGCCAAACCCATTCTAACATAGACTCCTATATATATTAGAACTCCGCATGATTAAAACAAGTCGGCTGCATCGATCTATACAATCTTTGGAACGGGCTTTAGAATGGGTTTCTTTTGATTTGTATACGATAACAATAAGTGGTGCATCAATTATACTCTTAGGATGCCTATTAACTGTTGGTATATGGAATTGTCGAATTTCACATAGATATTGCTGATGAGAAATTCAAGCAATTCTATAATCATAGACTTTGGGTGAATGAACCTGGTGATATGGCCTTGTCGAATCAGTTTCTGCAAAACTGTTTCGTGGGACTGAACGAACTCGTCACATTTTATTCAGGATATAGCAAATTAAACGCAACATGGCAAGGGTGGTTGAAAAGATTCCGGCGTATACTGACAAGTTATATGACCCCATAGGCAAATTTGTTGACTGCTTTATATCTAAACACATCGCAAAAAGCAAAACTGAATCATTTGGTGATTTGTTTTCCAACCACGCTTGTTTATGTGAACATCTCAAATGGTAAGATCACAAGTCCTCTAGTATAGGCTTAGATACAAGTTATTTAGATCGCTGGAGAGTGATAAAATATGTAACAGATAGACAGCAAAAATAGCCCAAATGAGGAAAATATAGAATAGTAGAATGCAATTTCTTATTCAGAACACATGTCTCTGAGATCCGACGCCGACCAAGAGATTCGTTCTCCACCATGTTTACCACAGTCACAAAACGACAGTCACAATGATTTGTACAGAGGGCAATCCTCAGAGACGAAACATCCACCAGCAGAATCTCACCATATACAACTGACGAAGGCAACATAACAGAGGTGGTGGAGAAAATACCGGCGTAGAGAGAAGCGGTCATCATTTTTCAATGATAACTGCAAGACATCATGATGTTCCAAAAATATCAAATCCGTATCGCTGATCAGTATTCTTAAATCATATTGTTTTCGTTGTAAAGTCGCTATCTAGAGAATGATGTATCTCAGTCACGCTTTGATTGTGTTTATTCATATGAGCACCATGAGGATTTTGAAGTACATGGGTTCATACGGCCCCTAGCCCCGGGTTAAACATAACGCCAAAGATTCTTCTGTTTATCTAGCTGATATTTTTCTATCATCACGCTACATATATCGCTAAATATAAGTAACGTTGACTGATGGTGCTTGGTGGTTCAGCCAAGTTCACAAGTTTCTGCGATATGCTTTGTAACGTTGATTAAAATCTTCAGATTTTACACACTATCTAGCAAATGCTATTTTGGCGAGATATTTATACGCCATGTGCAGGTTCCACTGGAATTTTATTTCCCAGAAAAGGATGTCGAAATCGAGGGTAGAGAAGGCCCGCTTCAGTTTTATAGAGATATAGGTCTAAACATGATGTTCCGTTAGGGCTATCTGTAATTTCCTTCAAATCCAGCGTAGGTGGATATATATTTCCTTCCCTGTGTCATTGCTATAGCAATTATCCACAGTGAGTCTTCATAGCGTTTGGTAAATGAGAAGGAACAGACTTTGAAATGATCGGTCTTTGAATGTTGCGTTAATTTGAAAGTGTCAGCATATAGTCGTATTCATAAGGGATTTAGGGCAGCCAAAATAGGCGCACAGTAAGTTCCCATTAGAATTACAACACATATAAGGGAAGTGAGAAGAGGTGCCGACATACTGACAGAGCCACATGACTTCACAGTATAGTTTTCTGGTTAACCTATTCTAAAGCACATACCAAGAATCTAACGATTCGTGATATGTGTTGTATCTCAGGTACGCTTTTATTGTACCTGTTCATGTGGAAACTTGGATGACCCTAGCACCGGTATAAGCGGTATTAGATACAAATGTAGAGAGCTATGATGGAAATGCTCTGACAACTCGTATATTGATAATTGGTGAGCTGTGTCGCTGTGACAACTCGTACACTGGGGATTGGTGAGCTGTATCGTCGTCAGATGAAAATGACGGCATTTAACACAAAAGACCAGTCTGTAAGGTGCAATATACTCTTGATATATTGTGTTGCCAAATTTCACATAGTCATTATTTATGAGAAATTCAAGCATCTTCTCTCTTTTAGGGAGGATCACAGTTATAGAATCAATAGAACTATCAAAAATAACTTACTTCTTTCTTGTCTTACCAAACCCACGCGACGAATTTGTTATAGAGTTCAATTCGATTTTATTCAAGGTTTATATGAAATGGAGGAAATAACACGCGATTAAAAGCATGGTGGGCTGAGGATGGTTATAACATAACAAATTATACACAATTAAAAAATCAGCGAGTTGTGCGACACATCGTATTTGTGGAACATGCGTGATTATCTAAATAAAGTTTTCGATAATATTTTAAACCTTGTTTGGAAAGACATATTTTCGCCTGAAAACAACTGCGCGATAAAGTCACTCCATGTTTAGCAGATATTTGGACGAGGCTTTGTGACTCAACAGCAGATTAAAACCGTTAATTTTACTAAAAATTGGTTTGGAAATGGTACGTGATATTGTCCATTGACAAGGGGAATTTTTAGAATTTGTTGAATTAAAAAGAAAATATAGTATCAAAGGAACATTTGCAGATTATACACATTTATTGAAATCGATTCCGAATTTCTGAAAGATACATTAGGCAAGACGTTCCTCAGCTACAAACATGTATTTACAGAATAATATATTATTAAGGCAGGAAAGAGATGGCAGAATATTTTGTGATGTACTATATAAAACTGACGAAACAGCACAGTCCAAATCCATAGAAGGATGGAATAAAATCTTGAAATCGTATATTCAGAAATAGCGTAGAGGAAAAATTATGCAAATAAATTTAAAATTACCCAGGAAACAAAACTCAATATAAAATTCTACACAAAATTCTCTATACAAATTTTTTCTTACATAAAACCGGAAAACGAAATGATAATCTGTGTTCCTGTTGCAAAGAAGAAAAAGAAAGTATACAACATTTGATTTTACATTTTTGCCCTATGGTTAAAAAAGCATGGTCTTATGTGCAGAGATGGCTAAATAATACAGTAAAAATATGGTGTAACCTCACAAATGATAAAATAATATGTGGCCGGGATATGCAGCAATACTTGTTGAACACCCTGGTGCTGATAGCGAAAAGATATATTTACACTAATGAATTCAGAAACTCAACATTACATATTAAAATCCTTCTTCAGAAATTCCAAGAATAATACAGAACAGAGTTCATGCAAAAACACTACTTTTTCGACAGAGAAATTATACAAAAAATGGCATATACTATTTTATATCCTAAAAGACAAATACTAAGGTATTCGTTATCTAGAATATGATGTATCTCAGTCACGCTTTGATTGGAACTGTTTATATGTGTGAAACCACACATTGTAGCAGCTGGAATTAAGTTTAGTCAAATGTTGCCTAACAAGCTCTTGTCAATTTCAGCATGGCAGTTAAGCAAACCAGAGGTAGATATTACTCTGACGAAATATAATAGGCAGACACCAGTCTGCTCCTGTATACACAAGAATTTGGTCTACTGAGAAAAAATACAGATCGCATGAGGATATTTATAAAGATGGTTCTACAGATGGTGCGACAGTATCGTGTGCTACAATCTTTACTTCCGAAACTAAAACCTGTCGACTACCAGGTAAAAGTTCGATATTCACTGCCGAAGCCAAAGCTCTATTGTCATCTTTAAAGGTATTGGCTCCACTAGAGAAGAACAATATGTCATACCCAGATTCATAACCTTCAAGCGATTGAGAGTGGATCTTCAACCCATCTCATCATCTGGAATATTCTACACTTATATGACCGTAGATTTGATCAACAGATTGATATTGTGTTTTGATGGTTGCCTAGTCATTTTGGCATCAAAGAAAATACTAAGGCTGATGAAATGGCTAAGGCAGCCCTAGATAATGAGGTTGATCCTGTTGGAATCCCGTATAGCGATTTTAGAGCCTGTATATGTGATTATGTGAGAAAGCTGTTTCAATCTTTATGGGATGCTGAGAATAATAGCAAACTTCGCTAATTTAGAAAAAATGTAGGCTATACTCATCTGAACAGCCAGAAACGTTTGATCGTGCCATTATCAGGCTATGTAGAATCGGTCAGAAACGATTAACTCACGAACATTTACTAAAGAAAGAATCAGGCCCCGAGGTATATTCCATGCCAGGAATATCTCACAGTGAAACATATTTGATCGACTGTACAGATTTTAAGATTGTAAGAGATTCTTTGTATGGAGCAGCTACTTTAGGTGTTAGGTTATTTGAGAGAAATCGGTCTGTTGTATAAACTTTTCAATATGTATAGGTTTTTAATGTGTTGTGTTGATCACTTTTACATTGCTGGGTTGGTAACTTGTTTTGCTGGCATATTTAGATTTTGTTTGATCGTCGCTATATAGACGAAATATTGCTGAACGCGACGTTAAACCCTAATTGGCTCTCTCTCTCTTTCTCACTCTTTTAGCCATGGACCTGCAGTCATTGAAATTATCAATACAAGACACAAGCTATGAAGTTCCGGTACAGGTAAAATATTGATATCTCATCACAAGGTGAATATGTATCTCACATATGCGGTTATAGAAATAGTAATAAAACATCTCTCGTAGATGAATTGTGGCAAGTATCAAAATACCTAGGTCAAAATATCCAGTCTCTACAACTGTTTCACAAATCAGGTCCTACGTGGTGTTTTCCCCGCATTTAACCGCAAACATTTGAAATTAAATTTGAAAGTTGGTATCCTTGAGTATTATTTCTCTTTGTGCCTTGTAACACCCTGACGCAATAGCTTCAAGCCTCTGAAAGTTAGCTAATAGGTAACACCCTGGTGTAATACCCTCTTCCAGGTTTGTCAACGGACACTTCCGCGAGAAACTGTAAATCTTGGCGTGTGAAATGAAAACCCCCTCGCAGTGTTAGTACATAATTCAACATTGATCATCAAACACTGTTTGTATCTCAACGTTTCATTTCTCGTTTACTCCATTACCTCTGAGGTGTTCCTGTTTTCATTTATATGTCAAAATTATTTAAGTTTGTAAAATCAGGCACTAAATACGTGTCGTGTAATGTATGTTCCAAACCATCATCCGAGTGTACACAATATGAAAATTTTAGATTTGATGACAGTAACATCATATACTCCTTTCTCTGCATGGATGGATGAATGGATGTACATGCGCACTCAATCATACAGAGATAGTATAGATAACTGCTGACACATTTGGCTTGAGCTACATATATGTCTTATATGTATATAATGGCTATGGATGGTTAATGCCAGACTCGCCTAGTTAATGCCAGACTTACCGTGCTTTCTTTGATTCGGTGTAATTGTGTAATCAAGTTTGACAGTTCAGTTGAGTTGATCGTTATTTGACTTTGATACGAATGATTTCAGGTAACTATTCCTGAATATATGAATGCGCACACATGAAAGAAAATGCTGCCTATTACATTGTTCAATCTAATTGTAATTGCGGAAACACATTATCGATGGATACAAAGTGATCTTAGCAGTTAGTTCTTTCTCTATACTAATGCCCCACTTGTGCTAACCTCAATCACCTAGTATCTCATGTATCTAGATCTTAAAATCAGGCGAAAAATATTTCTTATCCCGAAATCACGAGTCTTATAGCTTTACTGCAATTTGGTTAAGCATATGAGCTGTATATTTCACTCTAAAACAACATTAATGTCTTTTCGTTATCCTTGATATAAAAAATTGACGGAGCACTGCCTGAAAAAAATACAAGCAAATATATATAAAAGTGGTGTAACAAATATTTTTCTAAGATTAGACTTCACATAAGTGATTGAATCTGAAGCTTCCTCTGTCCGATTCTAATTAATCGAATATTCAGACGTGTTTTAGACTCCTAATGGAGCAGGACATGAAACCAAAGTCTAGAGAAAACAAAAAGAAATTGTCATTCACCAAAATGTGGACTTTGCTCATAACACCCTGATAACTCAATTATCTCTCTCATACAAACAGATAATGCGGTTACTTCCTTCGTTTGTTTTTGTCTTTGTAAATCTCGCATTAGCCAAACAAACCAATGTTGACGATTCTCATTCTTCATTCGACTACACGGTCCACAGGTTACAATTTCCACATGAAAAAAACACAAATCATTTAAATCAGGATGTTTGTTTGTGAAGTTTATTCGCCCAGCCCATTGTGTACCCTCCACTTGTCTCCGATCGACATAGACATATCATTACCCAAATCAAAGATTCCCATCACTTCCATATTGGAATGACAGGTGTCCCAGTAGCATTCGCAGCCTATTTATAGAACGCAGAACTGTGTCACTGTTTGGTTTATAAAACTTGAAGAGGAACTCGTATTCAACCCTTAACAACATGATCATCCTAGCACTTCCTTGAACAATTGGTTCAGTAAAATAAATAGATAGAAATGATGAATCGGAAATATGAAAGAGGATACAACTGCTTGGAAATATTACGGAAATAATGGAACTATATGCGAATCTTGACAAAGAGGGGAGAAACGTATTTGCCTGAAATTCACTTGGACAATGGACAGTGTATATTCTTCTTGGTGAACACGCCATTAACAAGCGAAATATGTCTGGACAATGACCTGGTCACTCCGTATCTTAATTGTGTCTACATCTGAGAACATAGGAATGCACTACAAAAATGTCAGAGATTTTTATTACAAAGGGTGGTTTAATATTTACATGTCTGTTAACGGTCGTAATGTTCTGGAGTTGCCAAGATAATCGCTCACAGATATATACACTTTTCGTGGCAATTTCAAACGAAGAGAAACTCTATATCAGTGATAAAAACTGCGGTAGTACAACTATGTAAATGTTTTCATAAGAGAAGAAGACAAAGTCCGAAATCCGCAAATCTGCATCTCGCCGAAAACGTACTTGATAGTTGGAATTATGGCTGCTCAGTTAATTTAACTAAATAGGAGGAGTGGAATGGAAACGTTATCGAGTAAGTTTTAATTTAAACCGTGTAATACCTGTGGAAGGTAAGACCGTCTTAATGTAATATCCCAGGTGTAAAGCGTATATTGTCTTTTTCACTGTTGTGTGATTCTAAGTAAATGTTCTGCCCATCTCAATGTATCTATTCATTGCAAATTGAAGTGTTAACTGGCCGAGAAGAACGATCATTACGGCATCATGTGGTATTGAAGTTAGGATCAGTTAAAGCCCAAGCTAAAGGTCGTTGCACTTAACACGGTTTTCTGAAACAAAACAGTTTTATATTACCTGTATGTGTTAGTCGTAGTCATATCAGCTTACCAAATCTCTAAATTAATTATACATTTATATTTAATGATGGCGGGCAATTTCACATAAGTTTATTCTAGCCCTTGACTCTAGATGTCGATGTTTAAAACATTATGCGCTTGCATTCAATCTTCTAAATTCCAATCTAGTCGTCCAATCTAGTCGTGCCTTCTTGTCCATGATGAATTTCACCTTCAATAATCGAAAGTCTCTCATATGACGCTATAGGTACCGAAGTTAAAAGGATAAAACTTTAACAAAATAAATTGAAAGTTTTTTGTTCTGCAAATTATAAATTCGTGTTAGGGACAAGTGTCACTCTCCAACTCTCAAGTGAATTTCCGACTCGAAAAATGTATACATTTCACGCATTGATTGCGATCGCTAATGAGGGAACCATAGACCATAATCCATTTTTATCCCATAATCTGAGTCGCTGTCTTAGTTGTTAGCATTGAAGAAGCATAAACACGCTAATACACACAGATCACTTCTTCAAAAGTAGACCGCAAATGTCGAGTTTGAAGCGAATAGATGCTTCGGTCTGGACACCACTGTTCCAACTGCGACGCGCAAAAAATGCGATCATATTCACATGCAGGAAACTCTGTTTGACGGGGGATTCTGCTGATATACTTGTAAATATAAAGTCAGAGAGATTCAGATTAATGACATATTTAACTATGGACAGGACACGGAACGGAAAGGTCAGCGAATAACTTCTACAAGTGAGTGGCATTTGTATAACTTGAAGTATAAGACATAAGCAAAATCACTCCGAATAACGCAGAAAGTCGCATGTTTACAGTCTCATTTTCCACAATTTATTCTGTCATCTTCAGGAGAAATGTTCCACATTTCATTTGTTCCGGTGGTACATAGTAGCAGTTTATTTCAGCGAGAAAAACAATTTCCATCTGGAGTTCATTGAACACCAATGACTCTCCTCCGCAGCCAACTCGCTTAATTAGATTTGCAAAAAAAAAAATACATCTGTAGTCCAACTCCTAGTAATTCTGTCACATATTTATCACAGTTACTCAGATCATTGAATCATCCTTGCACAATTTCAGATCCATAGGTTAACCGGTTTAGGCGCTAGAATTCTACTCACATTATCTCTGGAACTGGCGGGAACTGGTCGAAATCAATCAATCCATAAACACCAGATCGAATGCTGTTAAGGATAAAAATCCCATATGAATTCCATTCGTTGTTTCCAGAAGCCATTGTCAGCTATTGTAAATTTCACTTAGGGCAAAAAGTATCGATTGTGTTGTTAATTTTCCACTTCACGGTAACTGAAAGGCTCTTCTCGAGCGGGAATAGACCGATAATAAGAAAATATAGTGTTTAGGTGTTGATATGTTACAACAGAAAATGTTGAGTCGATATTAAATCTATGAAACATTTCTGGCACGTGCGCAGGATGCATGTTCTTGTTTTTTGCCGTATGTTCGAACTTTAAAAACCAAACCGCCTCAGTTGTCAAGATCAGTGAATTGTTGAAGAGGGTGCCAGACAAAACGTTGTTCTGCGACAAAATAAATCCTAGAAATTTAAACGCCGGATCGTGATGTGCAAGCTCTAATGTATTTTCGCCTGTTTTTCTATTCTTATGCGTATAATAGCATCACGTTAACTGGCACTAAAATACATGTATATAAAAATCTTTATTCGGGCGTTTAAATAAAGACAGAAGCGATCGACGGCTAACAGAGTTATAATATTTAACTGAATATTGACAGAAGCGATGAATTAGATACCAGACGTCCCATTAGCAGAAACTGTGCTGTGGATACCAGACGTCACATTGACCGAGGCTGGCTTTAGATACCAGACGTCACATTGACAGAAACTGTGCTGTAGTTACCAGACGTCACATTGATAGGAGCTATGGCGTAAATACCAGACGTCACATTGGCAGAAACTGTGCTGCATATACCAGACGTCACATTGAAAGAAGCTGTGCTGTAGATTACTTGACGTCCCATTGGCAGAAGCCGTGCTGTAGATACCAGACGTCACATTGACAGAAGCTATGCTGTAGATACAAGACGTCACATTGACAGAAACAGTGATGTAGATACCAGACGTCACATTGACAGAAGCTGTGCTGTAGATATCAGAGGTCACACTGACAGAAGCTATGCTGTGTATACCAGACGTCACATTGACAGAAAGACCATAACTCTGTGGAAAATCATCGAAACGAGTAAAAAGAGCTGACAGTGCGCATCTGTGGATAACTTCAAAGGGGTAAAGACCTGACAGTGCATATCGACAAGGTACTAAGCATTTTTTGGTTAACGTAATATATAGCTATTCTCTTCCACATCCCCTAGCACAGTACCGTTTTCCAAGGAAAGAAGACTGAGGTATTTCGTTTCCGCAGGTACACCTACGATGCATAAATCCTCATATATAGCTACAGGTATAGCTGATTTCAGAGATTCAAATTCACCCTGCTAACATTAGCTCTATGGGAGGTAAAATCGTTTTGGGAGAAATATTAGCCGCGATTTAAAAAACGTATTGCATCGTATATGCAACAATCCACTAGCGCGCCGCACAGTGCGCGCGCTAAAATCATCACTGCGTGGAGCGCCGCCAATTAACTTAACATTAGGTCTGGGAAAGTGGGATTTTTAAAGAATTTCTCTGTAAAATATTGAAGGTGCCGTGCCCTGATGTGGTTGGTACAGCACGAAGGAATGACATGTAAAAATATGACACCATGCCCTATTGGTTCCATTGTATTTTTTAAATGAGATATTTGATCCATTCAATACCATACTGTACTCAGGTTGAACGGCTTATCGCCGGATTTTGGGATGGATTTATTGGAATTCTGTAGAACTTGAAAAAGGTGCCGTGCTCTGACGTTGAAGTATTACTATTGGTTTATTTGTTCTGTAAAATTGAACAGCCTGGTGATATATTTTGATGGTCCTCTGGGCCTTCATACTTTGAGAAAAGATGTTTCTGACGGTGTATGCTGCAGCCTAGCCCATTGTTAATCAGATTAACTGGGGCGCTGGGCGGCCTACTTTAGCCGGGCGCATCGCGCGTAAGTTGACCCATGTTGTTGTATATGGACTTGGGATTCATCAGCACTCCATACCTATATTCCTCATCAGGATCTAATGTCAGAATCCTTGAAGTTACCTTCAACTACTTTTAATTATAAATTTCTTGCGAAATGATCAGAAACCAAACTGTTAAATATTATATAAACTTCAGTCGGAGCTTTCTGCCTTCTATATCTCATTTATTGGATGGTTTCTTGTTCATAAAGCATTCTTGAATTTCTTATTAACAACATCCATGTGAAACAGCCCAAACAGCCAATCAGATATATATATCAA
Organism: Hanleya hanleyi; assembly: GCA_036873755.1. Taxonomy (NCBI): domain Eukaryota; kingdom Metazoa; phylum Mollusca; class Polyplacophora; order Lepidopleurida; family Hanleyidae; genus Hanleya; species Hanleya hanleyi. The sequence goes on along the minus strand of JAVTVY010021563.1, from coordinate 47,136 downwards.
ACTGTACTTCATTCTCAAAAGGCAAAAATACTTATCAAGTTAGACGTATATTCAATTGGCTTCCGCAGTGCATTACCAAACTACGACGCTTTACCCTAGGAAAAATCATTTTTATTAGAATACTGTGCTGCAATCGCAAACTTAGGTGGACAATGTGTGGGGATATATACAAATTAATTAAAAAGACTTACGGTAGAACATAAACACCATACAAGGCTAGATATATACCTGGTTCCTGAATATTACAATTTTAGCATAGATAACTATTCATTGCTGTATAGCAATAATTCCAGAAGCACCATTATGCTTATATTTATCATCAATGAAAAATATTTTCTATGCTGAAGGGACCAGAAGAACGAACTGCAAATCAGACGCGACAATGCATCAGCCGATGGCATCGGGGTGGATTGGGGTAGATCCAGTTAACTTTAATTTTAGTGCCAGTCCGAGATTTCTTATAACAATATCTGTGTGAAATTCGGTTACATCACTTACTAACAGAATTTAGGTTTGTGCCCGAGTTTAGACCCGCAGATTAAATTCGTAATCGTTGAAACAAAGAAAGCAAAAAATAATGCAATATTTATGTTTAAATATTACTTTATTGGATCTCACTTAGACAGTTGAGTATGGCCACACCGTCTGTTGCTACATCAACTGACTCCTCTACGGTTAAAATACAAACTAGCTTCTTGCAACAGAGAACATATTTAAATGGTGCGGACCTCTATATGTCACTCGACAAATGGTGCGGGCAAGACCTCTATATTACAAGCGTCTAGTCCGTCATTCATAATCCAGCCGTCGTCCATTAGAGAATATCCGCGTCCATAATCCAAAGACCTATTCCATTTCCATATAACAGTATTAGCACCAAATTCAAAAAGACAAAAGTATACATAAACATAGGCTTGTTTCCTGCAAGAGAGAAGCGGTCAACAGTTTTCAATGATACCAGCAAGACATGATGTTCCAAAAATATCAAATCCGAATCGCTGATCAGTATTCTTAATCCACAGTAATATTCGTTGTACAGTCATCAGAGAATGATGACGTTTTGATTGTGACTGTTCATACCATGAGGATATTGAAGTACATGGTTCATACGGCCCATAGCCCCGGGTTAAGCGGAATTAGACAAGTTACGAAACGTAACGCCATAGATCTTGCATGCTAAGCTCGTGTTTTGTTTGCTATCAGCATGGGATATGTATCGCCAAATTTGAGAAACTTTTAGTGGAGGCGCTTGGGCGTATAGCCCTGTTTTATAAGTTTCTGCAACAATGTGTTGTGGCGTTGATTACAATCGTCACATTTAACACAGGATCTAGCAAATGCTACTAGGCGAGATATGTATACGCCATATGCAGGTTCCACTGGAATAATACTGTCCAGAAAGGGATAGTTTACGATGTCGCAATTGTAATCATCTCTTTTGTCATAAAGTCGACGAGAGAGAAGGCCCGCTTCATTTTATAGAGATATAGGTCTAAATATGATGTGTCATCTGAGCTATCTGTACGTAGTTTCCTTCAAATCCAGTGAAGGTGGATATATGTCCTTCACTGCGTCATTTATATAGCGATTATCCACAGCGAGAAGATCGTCTATATAGCGTATGGTGAATGAGAAGGAACGGGCTTTGAATTGATCGGTTTTTGAAAGCACCTGCATATAGTCGTATGCATAAGAGAACAGATACAGGTCAGCCAACAGGGGTGCTTATATTTAGTACTCTCAACCAGAAACAGCGAAATATAATTAATTGTAAACATGTAATTATGATTTTATGATTGAAGTACTTTCTACCACAACCTGTTTTGATTAATGTAATATCGTTAAAGTTATATCATAACCGGCTAGGGGCGACCTCTTGGTCTCAAACGCGACTACAGAATCGGGTGACCGGGTTCTGTGATGGCTGGGCTGATTGGTGACCGGGTGCTATGATGGCTGGCTGATCATGATCAGCATCCAGAATACTAGGAACTGTGGACACTCTCGTGTCTTGTCACATGTAAGCACCGTCGTGATATGACTGAAAAAATGTTGAAAACCACGCTGAATCCTACTCACTCACTCCTTCAAATTGGATGAAAGTTGATATATAACCTTCACGGTATTCCCTATCTTGGAATTATCCAAAACCAAGAAGATCGTCTATATAATGTTCGGTCAATGAGAAGGACCGGGCTAGAAGACTATACTGTGAAGTCATGTGGGTCTATCAGTATGTCGGCTCCTCTTCCCACTTCCCTTATATGTGTTGTAATTGGAAATGGTCCTGTTTTAATGATTTCTGCATGACATATAGGTCTGCCAAAGGCGGAACACAGTTGCTACCCATTGGAATACCTGTATGCTGGTGGTATATCCCTTGAATGATATCCCTTATATGCAGTAAAACTACTACTAGATTTCACTTCTAGGCAATATATGGGAATAAAGGTCCCATCCGCCCCCCTCATTTACGTGTGGAAGTAACAAGTGGGATGTTGGATATTTTTTCATGGGCTGATCGTGCTCTGGCATCAGATACGACAACCGTCTATAATTATCAATAATTTTCGAGCATCTGTGTTGATCATTAGGGCTATGTCACGAGACAACCCGGTTCTTAAACCGTGTACCAGACACGCTAATTAAAATATTTGTATTGATTACATGACAGTTAACAAACAGGGAGAAAAGGTAGCCCAGAGTTTTCGCATGCTTCATAAACAGGCCGCACCATCCGCTTGTTCTGTGTGAAGGGTTCTAGTGGCCGTTAGTTTATAATATCACAGTCCTTTTCTGTCAACACAAGGGAACTGAACTGGAAAAGATAATTAAATAAATTTAAATAGTCTGTATAGATACAATATTTGAATCCAGTTGCAAATTTGTGTTATCCACAACTATTCTTTTCTGTTTATATTATCAACATTTTTCATAATTCCTATTGATGTTCGGGATATGTTGGGGTGAATCTGTGCTCTTTACACATGGAGGAGAGAAAAAAAATGCATCGTCAGATAAAAGGGGACGAGAGAGCTGGGGGTGGACAAGATCCTCGTCATAACACTGGCAATCAATAGATGGCTTTGTCAAAATATGCCAGCCTTGCTTTAACGCCTGCTTCCAAGAGTACAGCTTAGAAAATATAAAATATTTCAACACGAAATCTTCAAACAAATACACGGATTTCATTGAGCACTTAACGTTATGACATCACAATACGAAGGACTAAATCAGCCATAGGTAGCCCAGCCTGTCTATCCGCAATACGAGAGAAGATATTTCACTTTTGCGATCGACCTATCCTCTCAATTTCTAATTTTAATTCCACAGCGTGTAACAAGAATGGACAGATTCCTTTCTATGGACGAGGTTAGATGTGTATTGATAATCTCTCACGGGTTCAAACTCTCATAATTGTTATCGATATCCCCGATGATGTTGCATCACTGATACTCGCCTAGCTCCGGCTTGAAGAGTGAACACAGAAGAGTTACCTGCCCGGACGACAGAGGAAATCAGCTGTTCTCCTACAGGCACAACCGTTTGTTCTTCACGCTCTCGCGCCCGTTGAATCAATACACCACCGCTTGCTGGGATACGGCTCGGCAAGAGTATAGCAGTCGATGAACGGGAAGAATTGGCAAACTTTGAGTGAGAGCTAACCGAGTAAGCCAGCCTCCAGTGAGTCCAGGCAACAGCGCCATACTCTGCATTCAAATCTTATTGACCGACCTGCATACTTGGAGCTGCAGAACTTCAGGAAAGTTTTACGCGCTGTGAAAGCGAGCACAAGACATGAGTTTACGTCCGGGACAGTTTCACGGTAGAATACGGTTCACTCGTGTGATACTCTGATGTACCTTGACCATTCGGACAATAGTTACCTCCAAGATTACGGACATATTAATCCGAGAATACGGCCCTTGTGTGACACTTTGTGAATCTCGACCATTCGGACAGTAGTTACCACCAAGACAACGAGTAAGTGTACACCAAATTACTGTTCACTGTTGTCACTCATACATTATCGGGACCAATTTTAACCGACAATCGAACTTTTGTGGTGTTCATTTAGATACTGTGAATGTGTTGATCTTATAAAAGGCATACGCAAAAATATAACACACGTTTGTCTTGGAGAAAGTTCCACAACTTAAGGTAAGTTATAACCCTTTTCATGCACTTTATATTTGAGATTTTGTCCTGTTTTTCTGTCTCGCATACAGTGTGAACAGGATTCTATAGAGCGACCCGGTATAGATTTTTGATATTTGTCTGATTGTAGTTGGGTGTATATAATCCAAATACGTATGCACGTGTCACATGTATAATTGGATTTCTTTGTTTCAAAGAATTAACACGATTAAAGCATGGCCTGCACAAAATGAAACGTTGCGTAAATGCTTTGTATATTACGATCTATGTATTAGAGTTGAATGAGGTATTGCACGACATATCTATGACATTTCTTGATTTCAATTGGTACATTATGCCGGTAATATGAGGATTTGTCTTTGATTTTGATATCTATAAGATGCATGTCTTGTACACGCATGCCAAAAGTCAACTCATAACAAATAGGACTAGTATCAGTTTGTCTGCACTTCAGACTGTCAAATGTATTTTGAAATTTAAAAGTCGAATTTTGGTTATGACACGTGCGCCTTAAACGTCTTGAACGACAATACGTACTTACGTACGTTTAGCAACATTTAGCAATGTTCACCAGCATATAGCAATGCGTAAACACCAACGTTACTGTAGATGCACGCCTTTGTGGGTGCCACTATAGCATGGTACACTACGATTCGGATGCCTATTCTCTAATGAATCTGGGGAATTGACATCAATATACTATACTTACACTGTCCTTAGTGCAGCTACCATTCTTGAGTTGAAGTGGCTCCACATGAACAGCTGCAATAAAAGCGCTGCTGAGATACTAAGGCTACATCCGAGAATCCACCGTATTCTCGGGTCTGAATATTAGGTGCCGAGGGATGCTTTCCTGTAGAGTCTTATGGTTGCTCTTTAGTCACCAGATGTCGTCAATTTTTCCCGCCTCCTGCATATCTCTCCAATTTAATCAAAGATTTGCTAGACAGTCTATTAGTTCTATCTTCGTTACGGTCCACAGCAGTCTGAAAGACATCATAACGGTCCGCAGCAGTCAGAAAGATATGGTTATTTCGATCAAAGATTCTGTGGTTCAGACGTGACTGACCATACTTTACCTGGTCGAATGCCCAGCCTGATCATCTCAGTCTTGATCACTCCCATCGCATCTGTCATGGTCATGCATGATATTTGACCGGGTAAAGTGTGATCAGGTAAAGTATGATCAGCCACGTGTGTATCATATAATGTTTCGTTCGAGTGAACATATCCTTCTAACGGTGTATCAACCAAATATACTGATATCTCACATATTATTGCAGTGCTAGTAATCCTCATGTGGGGAATAATATTACACATTGACAGACAACATTTACAAGAAACATACCACACTATCAGCAAAGGGAACAATTACCATCTTTTCGTCATTTGTACATGGTCGATCCATCGTATCAATGTTTGGAGCTATTTCCTTATATTCGAAGGGGATTTATATAGATTTCCGTCAACTTCATTGAAGCAATAAATCTTCCATATGGTGCTACTTACCATAATAATTCCACGGCATAAGTATTATATTTCGTGCCAAATGCGAAGATCAAGCCTAAGTTAAAGATAGGCGCGATTGAACTACGAAGTGGTAGCACGAAAATACCGTAGGTATTATAGCCTAACACAGAGGCACATTGTACTGTCTGAGCTGAAGTCATGAGACGAAATAGTTGCTCGGTGCCTAGCAATATTGACGTATATGTTGTGTAAAGCAAAAAATATAATGATCAGATATTATGAAATGCCGATAATACGGACCAATATTTAATTTTACTGACAGATTAGATTTGGGTCTATAGTTGATTAGGTTGACGTCCTACATTAGCTACCTAGCTATATTGGCGAAATGTTCTCCATGTCAGGCACTGAATTTTATTTTCACATTGGTATCTCTGAACAAAATCGGATATCTCTGCTTTTGTATGGTTCAAGAAGTACGGCAGTTTCAGAACCTTAGTCATTTTAATGTAAACAGTCTATCCACAGGTTGTAGCTAACACGCAGACTGTGAAATGATGGGTTTTTTTCAAATGGCCAATTTTCACTAAGTAAACAGACAGGAATGGCTGCTCTCCTTTATCTGGTATGAATTTACTTTTTTATCATAATTCATTCCTTCGCTGTGTGGTGTTACTGCTTCTCTCACCTGAATTGGGCCGAGAAAGCACGCTTAGCAGATTATAAGCAGCTCATGGAATTTTTCTGCTCGATATAAAGTTGGCTTGTGGTTATAACGTTTTCTCATCCGATGGTGAGATAGAGTTTACACCTGTGTCTGCTATGTTATTCGCTTCCTATTTATTGTTAGCAGGGAATCGATCTAGTGCCGTTCTTGGCAAACTGAAGAAAAGATAAATTCACGGAGATGGCCTTCGAATGTGGAAAAATCTTATCCCCTTTCTTAAGACGTACACCAGGAACCCCATATGTATATGAATTCTATATAGCATATGCGCACACAACCATTCATTTGTAAATGGTCGATCCAGCCCCCGTATCAATGTTTTGAGCTATATATATATATATATATATATAGATGTTTTTGATAGAACTCCTTACACTATTCAGGGATGGTACCGGTATAATCCCTTCATGTGTTGTATGACAACTGGCCAAGCGAAACCTTGTGGAGTAGGCTTGTGCATATTTTATGGAGAACTTTTCCGGACTCAGGATGGTCTTTACGTCTCACGCCATCAGAGGTGAGCTTCAGTCATATGGATTATACATACAAATCTCAGCTCTCAAAATGATTTCTCTTTAATCCCTTCAACCACAAGCTGAATCCAACTAAATTCTATTTAGAACCGCCACTTTTGGCTAACTGCCCCAATATCACCGGGCCTTTATTGGCCCTGCTGCAAAATTCGGATACATCCTTCAGGGATATAGATAGAGGATGGATAAGTCCTTGTCGGTAAAAAAAATTGGCTTGGTCATCTACCTTTGCCTGATATTATTATGTAGGAGTGGATGAAATATACAAGTTGTATACTATCATAAACAGTAATTGAAAATGTTCATACTTTTTATCTAGATTTATTTATTGGAAAGTATCGTTGTCGAGTATCGGTATTAGATAAATAAACTAACCATGAATATGTTGCTGAGTGGCTTGTATATATCTATTCTACTGCTTTCGTCGTGGGGTCAGACTGTTCTATAACTCAGATCAATCACATGGCGAATTATAGTGAGTTCTTCTAGGTATCTGTTTGTCTGCAATGGAGTCACTGAGGTCATATAATCAAGATTGCAAGTGGCTCCAGTGTGTAAATAACAACAAAACACATTGTGGATATTGTTAGGGGCCTTTGTCTGCCGCCAGTGATACTTGATGGTACATTGCGTCATACTGGACCACCTCATCCCCCACTTTATTAATTTAATGTATTTCGATTTATTTTGCAAGATATGGTTATTAAGAACATCAGTATCGTACTTTAGGAAATATAATCTCGTAACAACATGAGAAGCTACCACTGGAAGTTTTTGATACGATTGATCATTAAAGAATATCCGCGTCCATAATCTAAATGCCTATTCCATATTCCATATAACAGCATAGCACCAAATTCAAAAAGACCATCATAGTATACATAAACATAGGCTAGTTTCCTGTAAGAGAGAAGCGGTCAACAGATTTCCAAGACATCATAATTTTCCAAAAATATCAAATCAGTATCGCTGATCAGTATTCTTAATCCATATGATATTCGTTGTAATGTCGTCATCTAGAGAATGAGAATGTCTCAGTCACGCTTTGATTGTGTCGGTTCATATGAGCACCATGAGGATCTAGAAGTACATGGATTCACACGGCTCCTAGCCCCGGGTTAAGTGGAATGAGATCTTGCACGCTACGCTCGAATTTTGCTATCAGCATGCGATATGTATCGCCAAATTTGAGAAACTTTGAGAGAAGGCGCTTGATGATTTAGCCCCGTTTTATAAGTTTCTGTAATAATGTTTTGCGACGCTGATTAAAATCGTCACATTTAACATAGGATCTAGCAAATGCTACTAGGGGAGATATGTATGCGCCATATGCAGGTTCCACTGGAATATTGCTGTCAGGTAAGGAATAGTTTACGATATCGAAATTGTAATCATCTCTTTTGTCATAAAGTCGACGAGAGAGAAGATCCGCTTCATTTTTAGAGAGATATAGGTCTAAATCTGATGTGCCGCTGGGGCTATCTGTAGTTTCCTTCAGTCCAGTGAAGATGGAAATATATCTGCGTCATTTATATAGCGATTATCCACAGCAAGAAGATCGCCTATATAGCGCTTGTGAATGAGAAGGAAAGGGCTTTAATTGACCAATTACCAGTATACGAGTAGCTCTCTAGATTTGTATCTAATACCGCTTATGCCGGTGCTAGAGGCCGTGTGGTCATATCATCCATGTTGCCACATGAACAGGTACAATAAAAGCGTACCTGAGATACAACACATATGACGAATCGTTAGATTCTTGGTATGTGCTTTAGAATAGGTTTACCAGAAGACTATTCTGTGAAGTCATATGACGCAGTCAGTATGTCGGCACCTCTTCCCACTTCCCTTATATGTGCTGTAATTTGAAAGCGCCTGCATATAGTCATATTCATAAGAGAACAGATGTATAGGTCAACTGCAGGGGTGCGCAACTAGAACCCATTAAAATACATATATGCTGTTAATATATTGTGTTGCTAAATTTCACATAGATATTTTTAATGAGAAATTCAAGCAACTCTATAAACAAAGAAACATCCCATGAATGATATTCCTTGTATGTAGTAGAACTGAAGAATGCTTTATGGCTTCTGATATTAACATATCGACGATCAGTTTTCGTGAACACAGATACTATTAACGAACTTAGACGGCCAATAAGGTCTTGATGAGGCATTGTAGTATAGAGAGTCGGATGTCGTATGTTCTGTCCAAATGTACTGATGTTACTTTACCTGTTCAGTAATAGCTCCATGAAGCATAACGGCACTATCGCATCCTTCTGGGCTCTCAGCCAATATTTCAATTACTGGACATTCCCTAGAAGTGAACTGTTGACCTTGAGAATTTTTCAAGCCCAACGTTCATCTCTCTCCCTATCGCTCTCTCTCCTGGCAGCTTAACAAATCTGAGAACTATTGAATACACGTTATCTGCCTTTGAGGACATTTTGAACACTCCATCAAAGATAAACACGCACCCAGTAGGATGGTGTGGTCATAAAAGCCTGTGTTGTGCATGTGCCCCGATAACAATCGCTGTGAAATTCACACATTCTTATTGTTGACCAGATGTTGTGGAAATTTTATCTCGAAGGTAAGTGTCATTGATATGTTTTGACTCTTATCGTCTTGGGTTTTTAATACGTCTTACATTGTTCTTAAATCAGTCATTCATTTCAAGTGGGTGGCATGTTTTTTGAAATTGAGTGTTTCTGTGGAGATGATATAGCTGTCTGGTGAGAATCTCTGACTGGGGAGGAACCCAACTGTTACGTAGCATTCTCAATGTATCGTGACATTTTGAAGGAGTACGATAATATAGTTAAAGTAACAAGCGTCTGGTCCGTCATTCATAATTCAGCCGTCGTCCATTAAATAATATCCGCCTCCATAATCCAAAGACCTTTTCTATATTCCATATAACAGCATTAACATATAGCATTCCATATAAGGACCTAGACATGAGCATTAAGTCTAATACTACCAAATAAAGCATTTTCTAACAATCTTAATATGGTCAACGACCATTAGTAGTTGATATTCCGGGCATATACTAAGGCACCTACGTGTTTCTGATACACATGGTGGGGTTCTACTGTGGTCCTGGGGAGGCTTGACGGCAGTTTTTAGACATAGAATTAACAAACTAAGTTATCCTTATTCTACTAATCTGCCATCAACTGTAAAGTTTATTTCCATTAAAGGGTTGAGGTACACACAATTTGGCACAGAATGCAAATGTTGATAACTATTGCAAATGTTTCATTAATGGTTTATGATAGTAACATTCAAATATATATTTCATCATCATATATCAAATCTCAAACGATTAGTTGATTTGATATTAATTATGTAATATTTATACAACATTCAGTCTTGAATTATCCAAAATAGCCTCCAAAATATTCAATTACTCTTATGCTATGAAGGATTTTGATTGGAACTAAAACACATAACGAGGCCATAGTTGTGATTATGAATCGTCGAACTTTATCCATACACCATGCAGACATATTGTGAATGGTAACCTTGATATATTGATTGATAAAGGGCCTTAAAACACTCATGATGGAGGGGCCTAAATATACAGAGCCGAGAAGAATAAACCTGAAGTCCGACCAGAAGATAGTCTTGACTTCACTGGAACATTGAGTGGTCAAAGCGAGCAAAAGTTGAACCTCCAATTCTCGCTGCTTGGCTGGACCTCCCCAAGAGCGAGGTCGTTGACACAGTCAGCCATATTGACAGAAGTACCCTTCCCCAAACAAAACAAGTACTGAGAAATCTCAGTTCGCACGAAGTTCTGGTATTCGTTATAGTCATAATAGTCCTTTGTAAATATTACTATCACGAGGGGCTGGTTAAGGAATTGAGTATAAGCACACTTACTCCCAAACTACACTTAATCTAGAAGATCTATTTAACAACCTCAAGGAAAGAGGTATTCATCTTCCAACCACTCATAACGAAATATTAAAACTATATTAACTCCCAAAATGGATAAAACACCATACACAGATAGAATCATAGCTGGCTTTAGAACTTGCACCACCAAGCTTCTTTAAAGCCTGTTGACGAGTGCCCTTCGGGAGTCAAAAACTTTTTGAGAAAGGCATTGCGCCACTTTTTCTAAACACTTCGACGTTGCATGTATGTGGATATTAAAAAGTAGAAGAAATCCTTACGGAAGAACTTGACGCGAAAGGACGCATACCCTACAGACATGAATCCACATGGGACCTCTTGACTCACTATAATCCAATCCCTCATCAGGACCTGGCTGACCGTCTTAATTCAGTAATAAAGCCATAAAGAATTCCTTAGCTCTACTACATACAAGGGGATGGGATGTTCATGGGATGTTTCTTTGTTAATAGAGTTGCTTGCATTTTTCAGTAATAATCTCCAGGTATTCCAATGGGTACTAATTGTGCACCCTTTTTGGCTGACCATTATCTGCTCTTCAATGCATACAACTATATCTACACGCTTTCAAAAAATGATCATTTCAAATCCCGTTCCTTCTCATTTACCAAACGTTATATAGACGATCTTCTGGCTGTGGATAATCGCAAGATGCAGAGAAGGATATATATCCACCTACACTGGATTTAGAGGAAATTACAGCTCTAACGGTACATCATATTAAGACCTCTATATCTCTATAAAAATGAAGCTGGCATTTTTTCTCGTCAACTGTACGACAAGAGAGATGATTACAATTTCGACATTGTAAACTATCCCTTTCTGGGCAGTAATATTCTAGCGGGACCTGCATATAGCGTATACAGATAGCGTCAAGAGGAATTTGTTAGATCCTGTGTGAAATGTCACGATTTCAATCAACGTCACAAAGCATTATTGCAGACAATTGCAAAACAGGGCTATACCACCAAGAGCCTTCGCTCAAAGTTTCTCAAATTTTGTCGTCATTCTCTAGATAGCGACTTTACAACGAAAATCATGTGGATTAAGAATACTGATCAACGTTACGAATTTGATATTTGGAGCATCATGGCGTCTTGCCGGCATCACTGAAAACTGTTTACCGCTTCTCTCGTGCAGAAAACTAGCCTATGCCTTTGTATACCATATTCTGATGCTAATGATGTTTTTTAATGGACGACCGCTGAATATCGAATGTTGGACTACAGGCTTGTATTGTGCGAAATACATGGATACAGTGCCAGCTAGGTTTCATATTCACTCTGACGACATTGGGTCGGATCGTTCATAGCGATGATTTCATCTAAAATATCCGTCTTCGTTTCTACCTTAGTTATTTACTAAAACTGGCATTTGGGGTGCATGTGTCACACAGGGACATTAATGAAAGAATTAAAACAGATAGTTCGTAGATGGCAGTGCAATTTGATGATGTCCCAAGGTTGGTGTGAGTAATGAATGACGCGACCTTGTTAAGTCGTCACTTGACACATGGCTTTGCGAATTCACAGGTTAAACGTCTCTTCACGACAATAACACGACGATGTACAAACATGCCCTCATGGAGAAGAGAAGCGAGCTCTGCACAAACTCTATCTCGGCCAGGCTTGCAATGCGAATACTGACGTTGTCACATCCCCACTTTGCCCGAAGGATCAAATTTTGATGTAAAATACATGGCAAAAACACTGGGCTCCGATCGTGTAATACCCCGAGAGTGTATGGATTACCTGTGACCGATTTAGCACACTGTTATCATTAAAACGGATTGTTTACTCCAGAGTTTAGCTCATGTTTAATGTGATTTAGAATCGAGTTGAGGTCAACCTCTGAGACAGGTGAAAATACAGAATGTTTGGGTGACTTCACCTCTGCCAATTCCCGGTTATCGATTCAGGGCCTTGCTGTTTCAGCTTTGACATTTTACCGCGCAATTACGATATTCCCTCAGCTGAGAACCTGAATTAGTTTAAAATAATCGAACAATTTTGGATGAACAATTGTTTATTTTCTCGGAGAGACCGGAATCTACTTAGATAAACCATGGAGCAGTAGACTCCATGGATGAACTGGGCTGAATACCGTTTAAGTATTGCTGTTTGGGACAGTGTATGTGGCTACGATAACTATGTTGTTTAAATTAAAATATGGCAGACATTATAATTACTATATGACATGTTCATTTTGATAGACCGATTCTCGTCATTGATAGAAACGACCAGAAAATCATGATGTATTGATGGCATCACTGGACGCGTCCAATCCGTCATTCAATATGCAACCGTCGTCCATTGAAGAATTTCCACGTCCATAATCCAAAGACCTAATTCTTATAACAGCACTGGCATTAAATTAAATAAAAATCATAGTTAAATCTTTTTTATACCTGCATATACTTGAGTGCTCCAGGAGAGTTCGGGTCAATCATGTGCGCCAGGAGAGACCGTATCTCACCTGTGCTTCAGTAGAGACCGTATCTATCCTGTTCTTCAGGCGATACTGTATCTATCCTGTGTTCCAGGAGTGACCGTATCTATCCTCTGCTCCTGTAATTACGTTTGAATCAATAATGATTAGAATTTTCCCTCCCATAATATAATGTGAGGTATATCTAGGATTTAATCCAAGGACACACTTGTCTGTATGTGAAGCTCATCACAGACCGTAATGAAATAGCTGTGATTTGTGATCCTCAATGGCGGCATGATAAGAATGTTACGCCAGAAGCTCCTCGTTTCAAAACAAGCATCGTTAATCGCCTGTTGTCTCAACGGAACATCACCAATCAACAGTTCAGAAGAAAGTGTTCATTTCGTCGACTTGAATGGGGCTGATAACCTTGCACCATGACTGAGATATTATCTGATCGTCAGTGGGGCAGAGTTGTCAGAGCATTTCCATCATAGCTCTCTAGATTTGTATCTAATACCGCTTGTGTCGGTGCTAGGGGCCGTGTGGTCATGTCATCCAAGTTGCCACATGAGCAGGTACAATAAAAGCGTACCTGAGATACAGCACATATCACGAATCGTTAGATTCTTGGTATGTGCTTTAGAATAGATTAACCAGAAGACTATACTGTGAAGTCATGTGGCTCTGTCAGTATGTCGGCACCTCTTCCCACTTCCCTTATATGCGTTGTAATCTGTAATTCATTAGTTCCGTTCCAAACACCATACGTACCAAACTTCTACTAGCTTGGGGGGCTAAAACTGATTATGCGCTTGAAGGGAAATAAATTCAAATCTAGGTTCTCAATTTTCTGGAGTTGTAAAAGGTCATATTGCTTTGCTCGCACATTTATTGATATTCCAACTACGGCCGTACTGTATGTAGAAAAGTAATCGTGAGCTTGTTCACTACGCCTTAAATCGTTAAATGGAGTTTATGGATTACATATACACCTGCAATGATTAGCCTACAAAACTGTGTGGCTTATAGCATCATCAATATCATCGATGTTATGTCCGTCCTAATTGGCCCATATGACGCCCAATGGTTTTCAGGATAACTTATATTCGAACAGCTTGCAGCCGTGCTGTGAAACTTCCATCAAATTAACCGGAAACATTGGGATCACAAAACAGAACACTTTAAGTTTTAACAAAATGTCGTCACCGATAAATATGCTGTGAAGAGAAATCGGCACCAAACTCAAAGCAGACAAAGGTATCATCTAACTGGGTTCTCTTAACTGTCCATACTACTATTCCTCATCAGGATCATCACAAACCTCAGATCCGGCATGCATCAGCCAACCGCCGTCAATTCACGCTTCTTTTATCAAAAACCTAATTCGTTAGACCATTTCAGCACCAAACGCCATGCAGCATGGATTAAATTATACATATATCCGCACAAGCTAGTTTAGAAAAAGGGAGAACAGTTTCCAACGATTCAGGCCAAATGCATGGTGTTTATATGAACTCTAACATAGTAATACAGGCCGTTTAAACGGCCCCTAGTCGCACGAAAAAATGAACCAGACACAGAATACGACAATAGAGTCATGGGGGAGTCATGCTTTTGTTAGCTTCATGTATGGTGTTCATATGAACGGGTACATTGTATCACAGTTTAAACAACACCTAGTCCCGGTTTAAGCGGTATTAGACACGATTTAATTTAATTTACATTTGATTTTAATCAACGTCACAAAACATTGTTGCAGAAACTTATAAAACAGGGCTATTCCATCAAGCGCCTCCACTCAAAGTTTCTCAAATTTGGCGATACATATCGCATGCTGATAGCAAAATACGAACGTAGCGTGCAAGATCTATGGCGCTACGTTTCGTAACTTGTGTCTAATTCCGCTTAACCCGGGGCTAGGGGCCGTATGAACCCATGTACTTCAAGATCCTCATGGTACTCATATGAAGTCACAATCAAAGCGTGACTGAGATACATCATTCTTTAGATGACGACTTTACAACGAATATTATGGATTAAGAATACTGATCAGCGATACGGATTTGACATTTTTGGAACATCATGATGTCTTGCTGGCATCATTGAAAACTGTTCACCGCTTCTCTCTTGCAGGAAACAAGCCTATGGTTATGTATACTATGATTGTCTTTTTGAATTTGGTGCTAATACTGTTATATGGAATATGGACTTTGGATTATGGACGCGGATATTCTCTAATGGACGACGGCTGGATTATGAATGACGGACTAGACGCTTGTAACGATAAAGTTCAAGATATATTAAGCGAGATATGGATAAACCATATGTAGGTGGTTCTAGAATATTATTATCAAGGAATGTCAGAATTGTAATCGCCTCTGTCATCCATGGAACAGTAGGCAATTTTCGTTGTTGTAAAGTTATAGGTCTGAATATGATATGTCATTTGATCAATGAAAGGAGATAGGCTGTCCTTCGTGGTTTCACCCGAAAGGTGAGTGAGAAGGAACGCGCATGTGAACAAGGAAATGCCTCCCCTTTGTCTGACAGAACACATATGTTTAGCTCGGAAGAATTATTGCAGGTCTCGCGCAGCGATGGCCACCATCATCAGATGAGTTGTTTGAACTGATCTTTGTGTCTTTGTTTGTATCTAATTCCTCTTAAGCCGGTGCTAGGGGCCGTGTGGATACTTTATAGTCTCCACATGAACAGCTGCAATAAAAGCGCGGCTGAGATACAAAGGCTACGTCCGAGAATGCACCATATTCTCGGGTCTGAATACTTCCCTGTATAGTCATATGGTTGCTTTTTAGTCACCAGACGTAGTCAATTTTTCCCACCTCTTGCATATCACTCCAACCGACATGTACTCCAGAAGACAACAACTACAGCATACTGTTCTATTACAAAGGAAGCGTTCGTACGATCCACAGTTTTTTTGGTATCCAAATAAACGGCGATCATAGTAGTTTACTTGAAAATAATAATACGTATTTGTTTTGAAGAAGAAAAGAAATCAATACTTTCTGCGTAGTTGATATCGCAGATGGATGTAAACAACAACAACGACGATTAAACGCCACATAACAAAGGTGGTGGAACTGACAAGAAATCATATGATCACACAGGCAAATATACTGACTTTATATGTTTGAACAACATCACTAATTACAAGCGTCTAATCCGTCATCCATAATTCAGCCGTCGTCCATTAGAGAATATCCGCGTCCATAATCCAAAGACCTATTCCATATTCCATATAACAGTATTAGCACCAAATTCAAAAAAACAATCATAGTATACATAAACATAGGCTTGTTTCCTGCAAGAGAGAAGCGGTCAACAGTTTTCAATGATGCCGGCAAGACATCATGATGTTCCAAAAATATCAAATCCGTATCGCTGAATCAGTATTCTTAATCCATAATATTCGTTGTAAAGTCGTCATCTAAAGAATGATGTATCTCAGTCACGCTTTGATTGTGACTGTTCATATGATTACCATGAGGATCTTGAAGTACATGGGTTCATACGGCCCCTAGCCCCGGGTTAAGCGGAATTAGACACAAGTTACGAAACGTAGCGCCATAGATCTTGCACGCTACGTTCGTATTTTTTTATCAGCATGCGATAAGTATCGCCAAATTTGAGAAACTTTGAGTGGAGGCGCTTGGTGGAATAGCCCTGTTTTATAAGTTTCTGCAACAATGTTTTGTGACGTTGATTAAAATCGTCACATTTAACACAGGATCTAGCAAATGCTACTAAGCGAGATATGTATACGCCATATGCAGGTCCCACTGGAATATTACTGTCCAGAAAGGGATAGTTTACGATATCGAAATTGTAATCATCTCTTTTGTCATAAAGTCGACGAGAGAAAATGCCCGCTTCATTTTTATAGAAATATAGATCTAAATATGATGTGCCTGTAGGGCTATCTGTAGTTTCCTTCAAATCCAGTGAAGGTGGATATATATCCTTCACTGCGTAATTTATATGGCGATTATCCACAGCGAGAAGATCGTCTATATAGCGTTTGGTGAATGAGAAGGAACGGGCTTTGAATGGATCGGTTTTTGAAAGCGACTAAAACTGATCCCTGCGATGATTTGTAACCCAGCCACGCTTTTATTGTAGTTGTTCATGTGGATATATTGAATGGCATGAGTACATGGCCCCTAGCATCGGATTGAGCGGTATTAGGTAAAATATTTAAGAGCGGTGATGTAATAGCCTTATGATGAAAGATCACGCATGTGACCGTTAAAAGGAAGGAACTGCCCAAACGAGGGAGTATTAATAGAATGCAAGTAATTATTCAGAGCCCGTGTCTGTGATGCCTGATGCCGACCAAGCGCCCCATTCTCCACGAAGCACTCGGGGAAAATATATATTCATGAAACAGATAAACCGTGAAAATAGCGAAAGTTAGACATTAGGTATTTAGAGTATAGGTGTTCCAATGGTTATTAATCGTAACACGCTGATCCATTTTTTTCTCTCTAATAACTACGACTATGTACAGAAATTATTTTAGAAATGATCAAGATTTCAAAGTTTTTTCCTTCTCATCCACAACACGCGATTTATGTGACATTCTACCACACCGCATGTTTTTGCCAAATAACATTATTAAAGATAAGGAAGGAAGTCCAGGTGGCATCTAATTCCAATAGACGCCAGTTAATAAGCGGTTCGGTGCGGAAAGTTTGACGTCTTCATGTACCCAGACTGGGGATATGCTAATCCGTGTACTGTGATATGACCATTGTATATGAAGTACCGGATCAACAGTAATGTATTTAAAAATTCAAGGTTCAGACTATATTTGGAATATTCTTGTAATTTATTGGTAATTGTTATCATTGTTTTCTCGTCATTTTGAACATTAAAAGCGTTTTAGCATGCCCCTAGCTGTCATACTGTGGACTCGTTCCCTGCGTGTCGATTTCGGGTACGCAACTTGCAGGTGTTGTCTGCTCCGATTAATTGATGAACCAACGCATTTTTTGTCAGGTATAGAAGAGATAACGTGTAATTTACATGATAAAATGTTCCTTTGTACGAAAAATCTACACAATTCTGCCGTTTGTAGTATAGTAAAATATAAATAATTGCTTGATTACTGCGGTAAAACCAGTAAGATAGATCGCGATGCAATAGGACGAGTCTAGATTTGGTCATGAAGACCGTGATTTTTGCTCTGGATAATCCTTATACAGGTCACGTTATGAATGTTTTATATCCACCGTCTTTGAATTTGAATGAAAAACCGATGAGCATAAGTATATCTCGTCTAGGAACATTTGCAATATTCTAATTAAAATGCGACGATTTCAATCAACGACAAAATCTTTTTTTTTTTTTTTGGCAGAAACTGTTTCGACAAGGCTGTACCTCCAAGCGCCTTCACTCAAAGTTTCTCAAATACGGCGACAAATATCACACACTGATATCAAAGAACGATAGTATTGTGAAATATCTTTGGCGCTACGTTTCGCACTTATGTCCAGTTTCACTTTAACAACCCGGGGCTAGGAGTCGTATGACCAAGGTGTAATACAACATCTTCACGGTATTCATATGAACACGATCAAAGTGTGACTATATAATCTAGAAAATGCCACTGATAATCAATTGGAGACAGGAATACTGGTCATGGAAGTTGATTTGACGATAGGTACTACACGATGACTTACCAGCATCACTGATAGGAGTTGACCGCTCCTTTCGTACAAGAACTTAGCCTGTGTTATTTTATTTTTAGTTCATGAGTTGGGATTTGGGTGCTAATCATGTCTGGTGGGTCCATTATATCCAGTATATCCAGTATGGATCACTTAAACATGACCACTGGCTACTGAATGCCGGACTTGACTTTTGTATTCCATAAGCCTTTAGGAATGTTAATTGATTAACTAGAAATAGGCCGGTTATAGGTCATACCATCAGGAAAGAAGATTCTTCTCGGACATTAAGTGATATCCCATTCTTCATCTCTGATCAAAGGAAGTACCGCTATCACGTCAGGAAAATTAGGGAATCGTTAGCTTAATTGGGATTTCTGCCGCTGTCCCCTTAAGGCGTTCCCGGAAAGCTGTCTTTCAAAAAGACGGCCATATCGGAGTTTTTTATGGCTGTCAATTTCCTTCCTTCCTCGTTGAGATTGAGGATTTGCCATGCACACCGACGATTATTGGTGTTTGTCTTTAAGATTTAATCATATTTTATTCTGTTTACCAAGTTAGTTTTGGGGCTGTCCACTTATTGACAAACAGTTTAAGTTGTCGTTCGTGTTTGCCTATTGTAAGTGCCCGCGACCATCGAACTACATCTGTATTGTATGCACGACCCGCACTGATTCCCATTGTTCAGGGTATTGACATAGTTCACTGTCTCAATCCTATGTCCGTCCCATCCCCTCCCGGTAGGAATTGTCTATGGATTTCAAAGGGACAGTTACAATTGCAGAGCAAGCAATAAACGGCCGGAGGGAGCATTATATAGAGAAACCCCTTAGTCAACGTACAATCTTTAACAAGGAAGTTGAGGCTTGTAAGATTTGAGTCTAATAAACACTCTATTTCAGGTCACCGGTCCAGGGAGGCGAGATATGGATTGCACACTCCGAACTGATGCTAAAACAGCTAGAGATCATCGAGATTTAGCAGATGCTATCGAAATATTTGTTCTTAAATACGTGCGCAAAAGAATGCAGACCAGAATTGTTTATGGACACTTCGGCTTGTTCTTCCTAATAAATGAGTTAGGAGATGGAAAGAGGAAAGTAAATGTGTACATTACCTTTCCATCAAATATGGCATTGTGGAGTTTTGGAGGAAATATGAAAAGAAGAGGGAATATGTATTCAAAACGAATTGTATTCAACGTCGGAAATGGGTAAAACGATAATAATTGCCAAACGATGATAATCCGGAGTATCTGAGCTACATAGCCTAGGTCCCACAATCCCAAAGACCCTACACTTCCGCTAAATCATCATGGCCGGGGCAACGGTAAACAATGGTGATACCTTACTGAACTGCGTGTCAGTGTCAGATTGTATGAGTGTACCGGAAGAAACGGCAATTTGGTTTAACTTGGTTAGAGCAAGATCTCTAAGAGGGCGTGGAATAAATAATATTCTCACGAACTGTTTGCTTGAAATATTCCTGATCATATTTTTGCATTCCACAGGTTGTGAGACCAATATAATACCACAAGTACGTCACAAGTGTTACCCCACGTGTCTGATAGGACTCTTTATTGTCATTTCGAAGCAAATACAAAGTAGCATATTTTTATTCTGTGCTAAAGGTTATGAACGCAAGTTTGAATGCTTCTGGGATTTTCGACCAGTTTGGCGCTAATCCATGTCTTTGACTAGATTATATTGTAGTTATGCTTTTGACTTTGTGGTCAGTTTAACGTTAACACAAACATTCTTCATCTTTGCTTTTTATTGTCATACAAATTATCTGCCTTCGTATTATTAGAAAAGGTGTTATAAAACACGTGCTTGTATTGTTCACAATATTTTCTAGTATTCATGGAATGCTTTGAGCAGGCGTCCATTTAATACGATAACACATATCAAATATGGAAAATCTGTTGGCATGTGTCTGATGTTGTAGACCATACGCTTTTCACATTTCCTGATCTGTTTGTCCCCCGCTGGTCATCGCGGCGAATGCCAGGTAAACGTCGATATCAAATCCAGTCCTCCAGCAGCTAGAATGTTTCGAGAAAACACGAAACAACAACGAACAATGTTGACCGGATTTGCCCTAGACGAGCTACGGTCTCCGGAGACTTTTGAACCATAGTTGACGTCTGTTAATTATGATTGTGGTTCAGAAATGTGTGTAGAGTTATCATTTGTGACAAATGCCAACATGAGGTGAGGTGGTCAAAGTGGCACGCCCTGTAATGTCTTCAAGGCAATCAAAGGTTATATATGCCAAACAAGGCATACACTCTTACAGAGATTACAGTAATACTGCTGGTACAAGGCATACACTCTTACAGAGATTACAGTAATACTGCTGGTACAAGGCATACACTCTTACAGAGATTACAGTAATACTGCTGGTACAAGGCATACACTCTTACAGAGATTACAGTGATACTGCTGGTACAAGGCATACACTCTTACAGAGATTACAGTGATACTGCTGGTACAAGGCATACACTCTTACAGAGATTACAGTAATACTGCTGGTACAAGGCATACACTCTTACAGAGATTACAGTAATACTGCTGGTACAAGGCATACACTCTTACAGAGATTACAGTAATACTGCTGGTACAAGGCATACACTCTTACAGAGATTACAGTAATACTGCTGGTACAAGGCATACACTCTTACAGAGATTACAGTAATACTGCTGGTACAAGGCATACACTCTTACAGAGATTACAGTAATACTGCTGGTGTGCCATAAGTATTATTACTCGTTTGATAACTCTCTTCCACAACGACCAAATAAAAACAACAAATCCATTGAAAAATTTTCATCCGTGTTAACTGATTTATGATCATATAATAATAATATTAGTATACAGGCATCAGATCCGACATTCAGTATTCAACTGTCGTCCGTAAAAGAATTTCCGCGTCAATACCCAACAGACCTTTTTCTGTGACAGCATTAAATCCAAATATGCATAACATGAAAAGCTCGTTTCCTACAAGAGAGAAGTGGTCAGCATTTTTCAATGATGGCAACAAGAGATCATGATGTTCTTTTCATAAAATCCTATCACTGATCAGTATTCTATTGATATGGATTTTCAAGTGGTTTTCCAGAGTATAATGTTTTTCAGTCATACTTTGGTTATGATTGTTTATTAGAACATCATGAAGATTGAAAGCTGAAAAAGCTTTAGTGCTTCTGACATTAACATACCGGTACGGTCGTGTTGAGGAATAGTAGTATAAACAGACTAGATGCATGTCTGTAATGTATGTGTCCTTTTCCGTCGAGTTCTTGCGTAACAGTTTTTGAGTTTTAATTATCCATCTGCATTGAACATCTGACAGTTTTAAATGGTAGCACAGTAGTTCTCCCAAAATGGTGTAACTTCCCTGCTGGCGGAAAAGTTCGCTTGTACAAACTTCTGGAACCAGCTATAAGTTCGCTTGTACAACTTCTGGAACCAGCTATAAACTCAGATAGCTATGTCTCTCGGTCTGGCATATCTTTATTGCAAAGTCAAGGTTCGGATAATACTTTCGATGTACGAATATCGTTGTTGTATGAAATAAGAAAAAGAATAAACATGAGCTAAATACTTACAAACCTGAAATGGTCAATCGTTTTCAATGATTGCATCAAAAAAACACAATCATCGCAAATGAACTTCAAAGGCATTTTCTACAGAATATCTCTCAAGATTAAATTTTGATGTTCATTAGGAGAAAACAAACACTCGAGGTGAGCAGAATCAGCTTACGAAACATATTACCAAAGATTCCGCGCGCTATGCAGTGATAAAACAACTTGGCATATACATATGTAACCTAGTAGAGTTTTCTAGAGTTTGTGTAAAATGTGACGTCACAAAACATTATTGCAGGAACAGGGCTATACCACCAAGCGCCTCCACTCGAAGTTTCTCAAATTTGGCGTTACATATCGCATGCTGATAGCAAAATACAAGCGTAGCGAACAAGATCTATTGCGTTACGTTCCGTAACTTGTATTTATTTCTGCTTAACCCGAGGCAATAGGGGTCGTATGATCCCATGTACTTCAAGATCGTCATGGTGCACTTATGAAAGCCACAATCAAAGCGTGACTGAGATACATCATTCTCTAGATAAGGGATTTACAACGAAAATAATATGGATTACGAATACTGATCAGCGATATGGATTGATATTTTGGAACGTCACATTGTCTTGCCGGCATGAGTGAAAACTGTTGACGACAGTCGATGATGTAACATTGTCGAAACATTCTGTCACTGTCGCATCCCAAAAAAGTGAAACTGTCACGTGGAAGTAGTTTCTGTAATATTGTATTGAGGCGTTGATTGAAATAACGACATGTCTAGGGTATCTAGTACAAGCTGCCAGGCGAGATATGTATATGATGTATTCAGGTACTTGGAATTTTACTATATTCAAACTGGATATTTATCCCTGAAAGCGTTGCGCATAATTAACAGTTTCCAACGAACGTTCGAGGACCGAGCAGGAGAAGGTGTTTGGAAATGTTCACCTTTGGCGACAGTGTTCATAAGAGAACACATTTACGTTAGTCGAACATCCCTCTACCAGATCCAATTATTAATTCTTCCCCAGCGTACGTTATCTTACGAATGCAAAAATATTAATCGAACATTATTTTTAGAATACAAATAACACTTGTCAGGTATACAATAACACTTGTCAGGTATACAATAACACTTGTCAGGTATACAATAACACTTGTCAGGTATACAATAACACTTGTCAGGTATACGGACGATATGCCTATCTTGATGTTTTACTGTTTTTATATTAAAACTGAAATCCTGATGTTTGCTGCTTGTCTTTGAAAACTGTTAACCGCTTCTACCTTACTTATTTTGCATTCAGAGTTTTATTGCATGCCTGCCTACAGATTTTGGTCTTAATAATGAACGGTCTTATGGCTGTCTACTGACTGTCAGATCAGTCATCTGTATATCAATATGTCCAAGTAGGAACCAGTACTTCAAACAAGCGTCCCATCCTACATTCAGTATGCTTCAGTCATATACAAAGAATATCCAGGTCGATAGAGATATCTCAAATGGCATATTCTTCCGCTCTGATCTAATATAATCTAACAAGGTACTGTTGGATTGAACTCTCTATGACAAACAAAACTTTGAAATATTAAATAGATAATTACAGTCATCTTCAGGGATAAATTATAATATAATTATACTCCTACATTGTGAAATTACAAGCGTCTGGTCCGTCATTCATAATTCAGCCGTCGTCCATTAAAGAATATCCGCGTCCATAATCCAAAGACCTATTCCATATTCCATATAACAACATTAGCACCAAATTCAAAAAGACAATCATAGTATACATACAAATAGGCTAGTTTCCTGGAACAGAGAAGCGGTCAACAGTTTTCAATGATGCCGGCAAGACATCATGATGTTCCAAACATATCAAATCCGTATCGCTGATCAGTATTCTTAATCCATGTGATATTCGTTGTAAAGTCGTCATCTAGAGAATGATGTATCTCAGTCAAGCTCTGATTGTGACTGTTCATATGCGCACCATTAGGATCTTGAAGTACATGGATTCATACGGCCCCTAACCCCGGGTTAAGTGGAATTAGACACAAGTCACGAAATGTAGCGCCATAGATCTTGCACGCTACGCTCGTATTTTGCTATCAGCATGGGATATGTATCGCCAAATTTGAGAAACTTTGAGTGGAGGCGCTTGGTGGTATAGCCCTGTTTTATAAGTTTCTGCAACAATGTTTTTTGACGTTGATTAAAATCGTCACCTTTAACACAGGATCTAGCAAATGCTACTTTGCGAGATATGTATACGCCATACGCTGTCCAGAGAGGGGTAGTTTACGATGTCGAAATTTTAATCATCTCTTTTGTCATAAAGTCGACGAGAGAGAAGGCCCAATATATATCCTTCACTGCGTCATTTATATAGCGATTATTCACAGCGAGAAGATCGTCTATATAGCGTTTGGTGAATGAGAAGGAACGGGCATTGAATTGATCGGTTTTTGAAAGCGCCTGCATAAAGTCATATTCATAAGAGAACAGATATAGGTCAGCCAACAGGGGGCACAATTAGTACACATTGGACTAATTTCACATAGATATTTTAATGAGAAACTCAAGCAACTCTATAAACAAAGAAACATCCCATGAATGATATCTCTTGTATGTAGTAGAGCTAAAGAATGCTTTACGGTTTCTGACATTAATATATGTACGATCAGTTTTCTTGAACACAGATACCTTAGACGGTCAATAAGGTCCTGATGAGGGATTATAGTATGGAGAGTCGAGAAATCCCATGTGTATACATGTCTGTACGGTGTGTGACCTTTAGCATCAAGTTCTTCCGTACATTCAACGCCAGAGTTTTTAGAAATAGTGGCGCAATACCTTTCCCAAAATGTTTTTACCTCCTGAAGGGCCTTCGTCAATAGGGTTGAAAGAAGCTTGGTGGTGACCGTGCAGCTTCTAGAACCAGCAATGAATCTAGCTTTGTATGGTGATTTATGCGTTTTAGGAGTCCGGTATACTTTTGGTATGTCGTTATGATTGGTTGGAAGACAAATACCTCTTTCTCTGAGAAAAGTTTTGTGATTGTTAAATAAATCTTCCAGAGTAAATGCAGTTTGGGAGTAAGTAGACGTATTTGATGATGGTATGTTTACACTCAATTCTTTAACCAGCGCCTGGTAATAGTAATATTTACATATGAATAGCCCGTTCAAAGCCCGTTCCTTCTCATTCACCAAACGCTATATAGACGATCTTCTCGCCGTGGATAATCGCTATATAAATGACGCAGTGAAGGATATATATCCACCTTCACTGGATTTGAAGGAAACTACAGATAGCCCTACAGGCACATCATATTTAGATTTATATCTCTACAAAAATGAAGCGGGCATTCTCTCTCGTCGACTTTATGACAAAAGAGATGATTACAATTTCGACATCGTAAACTATCCCTTTCTGGACAGTAATATTCCAGTGGGACCTGCATATGGCGTATACATATCTCGCCTAGTAGCATTTGCTAGATATTGTGTTAATTGTGACGATTTCAATCAACGTCACAAAACATTGTTGCAGAAACTTATAAAACAGGGCTATTCCTCCAAGCGCCTCCACTCAAAGTTTCTCAAATTTGGCGATACATATCGCATGCTGATAGCAAAATACGAACGTAGCGTGCAAGATCTATGGCGCTACGTTTCGTAACTTGTGTCTAATTCCGTTTAACCCGGGGCTAGGGGCCGTATGAACCCATGTACTTCAAGATCCTCATGGTGCTCATATGAACAGTCACAATCAAAGCGTGACTGAGATACACCATTCTCTAGATAACGACTTTAGAACGATTATTATGGATTAAGAATACTGATCAGCGATACGGATTTTATATTTTTGGAACATCATGATGTCTTGTCGGCATCATTGAAAAATGTTGACCGCTTCTCTCTTGCAGGAAACTAGCCTATGTTTATGTATACTATGATTGTCTTTTTTGAATTTGGTGCTAATACTGTTATATGGATATGGAATAGGCCTTTGGATTATGGACGCGGATATTCTTTAATGGACGACGGCTGAATTATGAATGACGGACTAGATGCTTGTATTATATTATTTGGAGCTTTGTTTGCTGTGACTATGACGAATTTACTCTGGAAATTTGCTAGAACTTCTTGCGAATTGAGGTTTCTCAGTACTTGTTTTGCTTGGGGAAGAGTACTTCTGTCAATATGGAGGATTGTTTCAACGACCTTGCTCTTGGTGAGATCCAGCCAATCATCGAATACTGTATGTTCAACTTTTTCTCGCTTAGACCAATGAATAAAGTTCTGTTCCAATGCAGACAGGACTATCTTCTGATCGGCGTTCAAATTTATTCTTTTCGGCTCCCTATAATTAGGCCCGTTCATCAGGAGTAATCTTAGATCCCGATCACTCATTATATCAAGGTTACCAATCACAAAATGTTTGCATGGTGTATAGATAAAACTCGATTCACAATCACAACTATAGCCTCCCGACGTGTATAAGTTCCAGTCAAACTCCTTGACAGCATTAGAGTAATTGAATTTTTTGGTGGCTATAGATCTATGGCCACTTGGTAGCTATATATTTAGTATACCCTGCCAGACAGAACCATTAAATACATAATGAACTGTATGCATTAAAAAGAGAGGCAAACCTTAGAATACTGTGCTGGCCACGAGATAAACTGGTTGTTTGCCCCTATACCAATCTATACTATAGAATGAGCGTCGTTCGTCAGTCCATCCGTTCATCCGTGTCATTAGTTGTAAGAAAGGTACTGTGTGATAGTCATATAATCCAAAAAATGGTGCCCTGTTTCTGTGGTGAAGTGTGGAGGAGAGAAAGGTGTGTGTGCTTGGCGGGTGGGGGTCACAATCACTCAACGGGTAATATGCTAGTAATAATAACATAGAGAGATAAGATAAGTTTATTAAAGTCTCACCACATATAAAACATTCACAGCAGCAGTACTTTCAGACTACGTAATTATATGTACCACTCTAATAATAGAGTTACGAGAGCCTGATACTAGCAGTTAAAACAATTGATAGCTGATGATACAAGCTCAACATATGATAACGTCTCTCTATGTAGAATACACAAAGTCTTGGTATACTTATGACAAGTATAAGACGAAACATCAGCTTCTATTATAGGGATATTGGTCAACATCAGCTTCTATTATAGGGATATTGGTCAACATCAGCTTCTATTATAGGGATATTGGTCAACATCAGCTTCTATTATAGGGATATTGGTCCGTCAAACATGTTCATCTCTGTTTCGTATATGGCATTTCTCTCTAAGTCTGTGGGAATGTTTTATTTGTAGCTTGTTATCGACCTAAACTGTAGGAAGTCAGATCAAGTCAACAATATTTCTTAGTTGAAATAACAAGGATCAGATGTTTGTTCAGTTAAGCATGTAGTTTTTGGTCAAATCAGAATTTATCTGGAAATTATCAACTGTTTGTTTGTTTGTTCGTTTATTTGATGTTCTCTCCATTATACAGGTGAGCTGATTCTGCGATTTAATTATAATATGGTCTCAGATAATTGGATTAATGACATGGATGTTTGGATTGTAACCATGGTAACACCTCGTTGTAACACTCAACCGGCTAGTCTACTTTAGCGCACTCGAGAATGTAGACAATTTTTGTAAATCTTGTATACTACAATCGTACATTGAGTTAAGATGTTTGATGATATGGTCTTGCTGAGCACGATTCTGCCCAAATGAGTTATGAATCTCTAGGAAAGGGTAGCTGACGCAAATTTTAATGGTCTCTCTCATCGTAGATTCGACGTCATGGTGACAACTTTTATCGTCATCAAGGAATACGTGTAAATAAGATGTACCATTTGGAATCTTTGTTATTCCTTGAGAACCAGTGAAGGTGGATGTTATAGTTTTCATGGAGTCACATATATTGGGATTACACAAATCAAGGAGATCATCAATACAGCATCTGGGTGAATGAACAGAGATTGGCTTAGATCGTCATTAATTATCCCAATGGGTACATAGTGTGCACCACATTTGGCAGACTTATATGTTCTCGAAAAATGTGACGATTTCAATCAACGCTACATAACATTATTGCAAAAACTTGTCAAACGCTATACCACCAAAGTTTCTCAAATTCAGTGATAAATGTCGTACACTGCCGGCAGAATACGACCGTAGCGTGCAAGATCTCTGGCAGTGTAATTCCACTGTTTGAAAACAATTTTGAAGGCTACTATCATTCATGAACTAAATACTTTGCTGGCACCTAGAGTAATAGCGGGAACTTGGGTGCAAGGGTAATTGTGACTAGTTAGTCACTAACCTATGCTTATGTATACTATGATAGCTTAGGGTAATTGTGACTAGTTAGTCACTAACCTATGTTTATGTATACTATGATAGCTTAGGGTAATTGTGACTAGTTAGTCACTAACCTATGCTTATGTATACTATGAAAGCTTTTTGTTTAATATGGTGATCAATACTATTACATGAATTAGATCTTTGGATTATGGACGCGGAAATTGTTTATTGGATGACGGTTGAATATTGAATGACGGACTAAACGCTTGTGTCTCCTGTATGTTGGCTTGTTGGCAATTCTTGAAGTTATGGATGATTTGACATCTTAGGCTCTGTGGTGTTAGTGGTATGTACAGCGCTTGGCATATTACGTACTTTTGTGGGGACATCTTGTATTAAAGCAGCATCCTGAACATGACGTGATGATATGACTTGTGGCTTTGTCTTCACACTGGGTGGCCTAATAATAGACATCGACCAGGTAAACTCGCCATGCCCTCTTGTCACTTTAATTCACATCAGACACGTTCCATTTTATTTAACATAGAAAAGAAAAGTAAACAATAATGTAACTTCAGGTGGAAATTGATAGTTTACCGAATCTACATGGGTCAGGTGACATGTTTAAAACGCACCTGATAATAAATGTCTTACATAAATGCTGATTAGTATTTGACATACGAAGTCTTATACGTCGCGGCACGTGAACAATGAAAGTAGATGTTGGGAACTTTGCAAAAAAGTTACATTTAAGCATTTCCTCTTTTTTTTATCTGCCATACAAGCAGAATAGCTTGGGGTGCTGTCAAAACAGTGTAGAATACATATTTGATGAATGAAAGGAAACTTTGTAGCTCGATTTGAAAATTACAACTACAAGCGTCTGGTCCGTCATTCATAATTCAGCCGTCGTCCATTAAAGAATATCCGCGTCCATAATCCAAAGACCGTTTCCATATTTCGTATAACAGTAGTAGCAAGAAGTATGTTTGTCTAACAAGCATTGAGAGAGGTATGTTTATCTAACAACACCTTGGTGGAGTCTAGGAATAATAGATGCATCTGGATTTGCGATAGTAGCACAGTAGTGCAGAAATGTTGTTGAGAAGCCTATTGTCTCATCGTCACCCATGATTTGGTAGCATGTTTTCGTATGCAGTGGAGTAAACCGTGGGAATCGTATCCGGGACGACACTGTTACTATTGTGTTCTCCTGTTGGCGACCTTTTTTGTCACCTTTCCTGCTGATTAATTTGAGAGAGGTATGTTTGTCTTACAACAAAGCTGAGACAATACGCTAAGCTAATATCAATCGGACTAGTCATTGTCCGAAAAGACGCTAGACTTGCATTTTTCCAAATAATCAGATCGAAATTTTAAATCCCCTCTGGCTTATCCCGCGCCTGTAGATCAATATTTTGTGTATGCTTTATTCTAATAGCCTGACAGCATTTTGGAACTCGACCGCTGTGAATTGATTCTACCGCTGTGAATTGATTCTACCGCTGTGAATTGATTCTACCGCTGCGAGTTGATTATCCCGCTATGAATTTAATCGTTAATTTGAAAGATCTCGGTCGAAAAATGTCACTATCAGTGTATTGCTAACTATTTACGTTTTGGCAATCTTGTAGCAGTTTGCATCAACATCGAGATATTAAGTTATGATGAAGGATACTGATCAGCGAAACGGATTTGATATTTTTGAAACATCACGATGTCTTGCCGGCATTATTGAAAACTGTTGACTGATTCTCTCTCATAGGAAACTGTTTGGTTTTTCGATTTTATTTAAAGCGAAAGCTATTTGAGTTAGGTCTTTGAATTATGGACGCGGAAATCCTTTGATGGGCGACGACTTGAATATTGAATGACGGACCAATCGCTAATATTCAAAGATATAAAAATACATGTATATGGATATATTCAGCAGAACTTTCACGTGTCATTTGTTTTCCTCATGTCGGTACAATTTTATGCCGTGAAACTACTCTCTTCACGACGACAGAACTACTCTCTTCACGACGACAGAACTACTCTCTTCACGACGACAGAACTACTCTCTTCACGACGACAGAACTACTCTCTTCACGACGACAGAACTACTCTCTTCACGACGACAGAACGTTACACCTGTATGGAGTACTAGTGCAACCGACATTTGGTCACTGGCGGTCATAATGAGCCGGACGGCGAAGTTGCGTGTAGTGTCGTCGTTATTTCAATGATGTCTGTTGGTACGGTAACAACAGTCTGCAAAAGCAAGGTACGCTGTCACAAGCAACAGACGCAAAAAAAACAACATTGCGTCTGATTATCCTACAATATTCACCCCAAGCACGGGTAAAATTGGTTTGATGTAATAAATCTGAATGTTTTAAATATGCTAGGAATAGTCCATCTTTCAATATTCACCCGTCGTCCATTAGAAAATTTCCTCATCCATAATTTAAAAACCTAATTCGTGTAACAGCATTAGCACCAAATCATAAAAATCATAGTATACATAAACCTAGGCCAGTTTTCCACAAGACAGAAGCGGTCAACAGTCTTCAATGATGCCGGCAAGACATAGCGATGTTCCAAATCGTATAGCTGATCAGTATTCTGAGTCCGTTAACAAAGCCATTAATGATTTTCGTTAACTAAGTCGCTATCTGGAGAATGATGTATTCTCAGTAGAGAATGATGTATCTCAGACACGATTGCGTCTGCTCATATATAAACGCCACGAAGACTTCCAGGGTACATGGGGTTCATGCGACCCCTAGCCCGGGGTTAAGCGGAAGTAGACACACGTTAGGAAACGTAACGCCAAAGATCTTGTACGATAGGCTCGTATTTTGCTATCAGCGTACGATATATCGCCAAATATGAGAAACTTTGACTGGGGGTGCGTAGTGGCAAAGCTCTGTTTTACAAGTTTCTCCAATAATCAATTGTGACATTGATTGAAATCGTCGCATTTCACACAGGATCTAGTCAATGCTGCCATGGGAGATATGTCTACGACATATGCTAGTCCCTCTGGAATATTACTCCCCAGAAAGGGGTAGTTAACAATGTCGAAATTGTAAACTCGACGAGAGAGAAATCCCGATTTATTTTTATAGAGATCTAGGTCTAAATATGATTTGCCATTAGGGCTATCCGTTGTTTCCTTCCAATTCAGTGAAGGTGGATATCTCTTTCACTGCGTCACTAATATAACGAGTATCCACATCGAAAAGATTGTCCGTGTTGCGTTTAGTAAATGAAAAGGAACGGTTTTGAAATGATCTGTTTTAATTTCTGTGTGGAATTGGCAACACAATATATCAAGAGCATATAGGTATTTCAATGGGTACTAATCGTGCACCGCTATTGACTGATCTCTATCTGTTCTCTTATGAATACGACTACATGCAGACGCCTTCAAATTACAACGCATATAAGGGAAGTGGGAAGAGATGCCGACATACTGACAGAGCCACAGGACTTCACAGTATAGTTTTTTGGTTAACCTATTCTGAAGCACATACCAAGAATCTAACGATTCATGATATGTGTTGTATCTCAGGTACGCTTTTATTGTACCTGTTCATGTGGCAACTTCTGGTTAACCTATTCTAAAGCACATACCAAGAATCTAACGATTCATGATATGTGTTGTATCTCAGATACGCTTTTATTGTACCTGTTCATGTGGCAACTTGGATGACATGACCACACGGCCCCTAGCCCCGGCATCAGCGGTACCGTATTAGATACAAATCTAGAGAGCTATGATGGAAATGCTCTGACAACTCGTATATTGGTAATTGGTGATCTGTGTCGCTGTGACAACTCGTAAACTGGGGATTGGTGAGCTGTATCGTCGTCAGATGTAAATGACGGCATTTAACACAAAATACTAGTCTGTAAGGCCCGATGTCGACCGATCAACCGATCATTTCAAAGCGCACTCGTTCTCATTCACCAAACGCTATAAAAATACGATATTATCGCTGTGGATAATCGTTATATATATGAATCAGTGAAGGATATATATCCACCTGCATTGAATTTGAGGGAATCTACAGATAGCTCTAACGGCACATCATATTTAGACATATATGTCTATGAAAATGAGCCGCATGCCTTCTCTCTTGTCGACTTTATCAGATTTACTCCATGTTGAGACGTTTACACCATCAGACGTCCTAGATGATCATTCATTAACTTCAGATGAATTATTTCTTTGAGCTGATCTGTCATCACAGCTCCAGAGCTAACATATCTAATTCCTCTTAAACCGTAGCTATGGATCGTGTGGATACTTCATAGTCTCCACATGAATATGACCGTATGATCGCATGTACTTTAACATACTCATGGTGTGCATATGAATACGCACAATCAAAGCGTGACTGAGATACTTCATTCTCTAGATAACGTGACTGAGATACTTCATTCTCTAGATAACGACTTTACAACGAAATTCATGTGGATTAAAAATACTGATCAACGATATGGAATTGATATTTTTGGAACATCACGATATCTTGCCGGCATCATCGAAAACTTTTGACAGCTTTTCTCTTGCAGGAAACTAGCTAATGGAATAGATATGGAATAGAATTATGGATAATGAACGCGGAAATTCTTTAATGGACGACGGTTGAATATTGAATCATGACGGGTTAGACGCTTGTATTTGATAGCTTCTATATATAGTCGTGTTCATAAAACCCAAGTGGTCACTATCCTTACATGTGACATTTGGTTCTGAAATGCAAATGTTATACAACACAAGCATTTGTAATATGACCTGTTTAATATGTGCAAATTTGTGCTTGCTTCAACAACTAATACATGTAAAGTCACTAATACATGTGGCCAAGATACACCCGAACTATTTACATTACTATGAGTTTGTCTCTGGATAATTTGCTTACACAACAGATATCGGAACCCTGCTTAATTCGGAACCCTGCTTAATTCATCCCTGCTTATATTCTTCTATATTAACAGTTTAATTATAGGTTTGAAATCTTGCGAATTCACATCCACCCCAACTTCTCTGTTATGTTTGGTAGGATGATGGCTTGTTTATGTATACTATGATTGTCTTTTTGAATTTGGTGCTAATACTGTTATATGGAATATGGAATAGGTCTTTGGATTACGGACGCGGATATTCTCTAATGGACGACGGCTGGATTATGAATGACGGACTAGACGCTTGTAATCGTATTGTTTTCTCGACAGCAATCGTTCTTTTCATGTATGCGTAAGCAGATTTTTTTGTGTTAATATTGGCGATTGAATAATGTATTTCAAATAGCATTTAGAGGTAAGTTTCTCTGTGTATTCTTGCATTTGCAAGGTTACCCCATGTTGAGACGTTTACTTCAACATACTTCTACGATTCTCATCTATCAACATCAGATGAGTTGTTTGAGCTGATCTGTCTTCACAGCTTCCAAGATAGCGTATCTAATTCCGCCTAGGCCGGTGCTAGGGGCCGCGTGGATACTTCATAATCTCCACATGAACAGCTGCTATAAAAGCGCGGCTGAGATACTAAGGTTACGTCTGATAAACCAGTGTATTCTCAGGTCTGAATGTTAGGCGCCGAGGGGTGCTTTCATGTAGAGTCATATGGTTGCTTTTTATTCGCCAGACGTCGACAATTTTTCCGACCTCTTGCATATAGCTCCAATTTAGAATATGAACGCTTTAATTATTCATGGACAAAGTCTGACTGATGAATGTAGGATCTGATGCTTGTATTAGGACAAACCTGTATTTATTTGCAACAACATTGATTTATATGTTGAAACTGAAAGAGTTACAACACATATAAGGGAAGTGGGAAGAGGTGCCGACATACTGACTGCGCCACATGACTTCACAGAAGAGTCTTCTGGTTAACCTATTCTAAAGCACATACCAAGAATCTAACGATTCGTGATATGTGTTGTATCTCAGGTACGCTTTTATTGTACCTGTTCATGTGGCAACTTGGATGATATGACCACACGGCCCCTAGCACCGGCATAAGCGGTATTAGATACAAATCTAGAGAGCTATGATGGAAATGCTCTGACAACTCGTATACTGGTAATTGGTGAGCTGTTTCGCTGTGATAACTCGTACATTGGAGATTGGTGAGCTGTATCGTCGTCAGATGTAAATGACGGCATTTAACACAAAAGACTAGTCAGTAAGGCCCGATGTCGACCCAGCAAAAATGTATCAAATAATTACGCAAAACGGTTAATGAATGCATTCTGTTTACTATAAATGTATTGATTGATTAAAACTGGCCGTGGCAGAAACTAGGAAACTACAGCATTCCAACAACAACATTTTTAACGAATATATATTTTCCCCATGATTTATTGTTTTGATAAGACTGGCACAGACGAGGAAACAACAGAGTTGCCTGCATTCTAGGTATGCAAACTGACATACATTTATTATCACACCATTTAGCATAACACAGATTCCAGAGAAACAGCGCTTTAGACGGATATGAATGGAATAAAATTGGCACGATTACAGGATTCACATAATAACATGAGTGAAGACAAAGACCAAACGGCACACTCCTAAACTGACAGATACCCATGGTAGGATGAAGTCATTCGCTGGGGTATGTGTACGTCAATCCTTTGGAATGATGTCTAAAACATGAATGATGTAAGAGTAAATAAATTTGCTGGACACAAGTATTGTTTAGCCCAATCTTCCAAATACAAGCCTCAAATCCGATATACAGTAGCCTGTCTTCGTCGCAAGGTAAGTTATGCGGTCATATATTGAATTACCTCATTCACACGGCAGTAGGCACCAACATTCAATAAAGCATAAGATCAGTTGTCGATATAAACTGAAATCGTTTCTTGCCATAAGGTAGCAGTCGACCGATTTTATACTGCCTACAAGACATCATGAATTTGCTATCAGCATATTGCTATCACTGACCAGTATTCTTTATCCAAATGAATTTAAGTATAACGTATATCAATCACACTGTGATAGTGACAAAGTAACACTTTACTGCCAGTAGCCCAGGGATAAGCGGAAGATTATATGGATCCCGCAACCTACGATCGTATTTCGCCATCTGAAGACAAACTAATCACGGAAAGACCCTTACAAAAAAATTAACCAAACTAGTTATGTTTTAAACACAACATTCCTGTGCAGAAAGCATTCCAGTCTGTCATTCATATCAGATATGTAGCAATTCGGCAATATCATATACCAACAACGTATCCCCATGTGTACATATTGTGCACCACTTCTGACAGACCTAAATCTGATCTCGTACATGAATACGCATATATGCAGAAATTACAAGCATGATCAGAGCTTTCTCTCACGTCGACTATACATCTCGATGGTGTTCAAATGAACAGTTACCATCAAGCCTGACTGAGATCAATAATCTGAAAAATGACTTGGAAATTCATTTGGATAAAGAACAATGATCAGTGATTATGATTTTATATAAAGAATATCGTCGGGTCTTGTCATTCTCGTGGTATCAGATTGCATATCTCCAACTGTCAGAAAAACCATATGACTGCCCTCTGGTTAAAACAGTGGCAATCAGT
This sequence comes from Hanleya hanleyi, assembly GCA_036873755.1. NCBI lineage: Eukaryota > Metazoa > Mollusca > Polyplacophora > Lepidopleurida > Hanleyidae > Hanleya > Hanleya hanleyi. Next base: position 10,695 of record JAVTVY010021563.1, on the reverse strand, counting down.
ATCGTCCATTTCTAAGTAGAGCGGAGTGGGCTTAGGACGCCGCAGATAAAAAAAGCGCTGTACTCTCGTGCTCTTGTCAAAAAGTTGAGCATCTAATTTTATTCATTCTTCTCTAAAATATACTGGATGAATTCACCATCTCTCTCGTATGCAGATACACATTTCTTGTGTAGATAAAAACCGATAAAGACTGAATGCGCATGCACGTAGCGTATTTCGACCCAGTGCAGTTAGAGGTTGTTACACCGAGAGAGTAGGCGGTTACACACTCTGGCATTGGAAGAATGTGTCTTGCTGGCATCATTGAAAAGTGTTGAAGGCTTCTCTCCTGCAGGAAACCGTCTTGTATTTTTATTATTTTTATACCATACTGGCGCTGACTGTCATACCAAATGGGTCTTTCGATTGTTGACGCGGACATTCTGTTGTGGACGACGGCTGAATTTTGAATGTCCGGTCTGACGCTTACTATTGAGAAGTCAACCGTCGTCGTCCAGAATTTCGTCGTCCGTAATCAAAAGATTGCTTTCAAAATTATATAAGCAGGCTTCAAGTAAAAATTATAGATAGAGACACAATCTAGACACAGGTGTGAGACATCACCCTATGGGATTGAGTTCACGAAACAACTATACTGGAGATTTATATGTAGATCACTGCAAAGTTTTTTCAGGCATGATATGTTTTCAATATCACGAAGTAATGGCATTCATTTTGTGGAGTTCTTTTTGTTATACACGCTGCGAAAAGGAAAATTGATGTAGATCTAACTATTGATTTTACACAAGCTCGAAAAGACAGACTTTAGTTATTTGTAGTACATTGTTGAAAGAAAAGTCGTTGCATGACATGATGGGAAAGAAGGGATGTGTTTGTTTCAAAAACCATGTTATTCTCCTCAGAGTTCGTTTTGTCCACAGTTGTGGGAAACTTTCGATTATAATAGCGTAATGAATCGGCATCCATAGAGGGAATCGCTCCTATTATTTGTATTAACATTTTTAAAATATGAGTGGATAAATTATGAATTCATTTGCTCCCTATGACGTCTGAGAAAGCTATCCTGATGAGTTACATCCGTTCGGATGCCCATTTGTACGATGTCTTTACGGCTGTGTTTGTACGATGATCTGGTGTAGTGGATCGAACGTGATCTAAGACTGCGACAACAATTAAAACATGTTTGTCTCGAGTTAGAATGCAAACTTCCCTCACTATTCTGTACATTAACACCATACAGATCAAATGCCGATGCCATGGTGAATTGTCGTTTGATAACAAACGAGTGTGATATTTTATCTGGAACGCTCGGTTTCCGCTATTTCACCCGTGGTATTCATAACACTTCATGCAGAGCAGTTTGTACAAGAGAGAAAACATTTACATCCAGTTGTATTCCGCCGAAAATACAGGAACAACAAACCTCCTTAAGGAAAGTGTTATTAGAGTACAAGGTGACCCTTAACCCTCATGTTCTAATTGAGTCTAGTAATTACCAGAGTTACCAGGCCCAGCTTCAATAAGCTGATTACAAGAGCCTAGGGTGTCATTCATTATTCAGGTGTTGCCCATTACAGAATTGTCACGTTCATAATCCAAATTACAAGCGTCTAGTCCGTCATTCATAATCCAGCCGTCGTCCATTAGAGAATATCCGCGTCCATAATCCAAAGACCTATTCCACATTCCATATAACAGTATTAGCACCAAATTCAAAAAGACAATCATAGTATACATAAACATAGGCTTGTTTCCTGCAAGCGAGAAGCGGTCAACAGTTTTCAATGATGCCGGCAAGACATCATGATGTTCCAAAAATATCAAATCCGTATCGCTGATCAGTATTCTTAATCCATAATATTCGTTGTAAGGTCATCATCTAAAGAATGATGTATCTCAGTCACGCTTTGATTGTGACTGTTCATATGAAAGACCTAATTCATATAACAGCACTAGGGCAAAATTTAAAAAGAAAAACAAGTGATAGTATACATAAACATAGGCTAGTTTCCAGCTAGAAAGAAGCATTCAACAGTTTTCAGTGATGCCGGCAAGACATCATGGTGTTCCAAAAATATCAAATACGTAATGCTGATCAGTATTCTTAATCCATTTGAATTCGTTGTGACGGCGTTATCTAGAGTATGATGTATCTCAGTCAAGCTTCTCTCTTGCAGGGAACTAGCCTACGTTTATACTATGATTGCCTTTTTGAATTTCATTGGTGCTAATGCTGTTATATGGAATATGGAATAGGTCTTTGGATTATGGATGCGTATATTCTTTAATTTGACAACGGACTAATTACAAGCGTCTGGTCCGTCATTCATAATTCAGCCGTCGTCCATTAAAGAATATCCGCGTCCATAATCCAAAGCCCTTTTCCATATTCCATATAACAATATTAGCATCAAATTCAAAAAGACAATCATAGTATACATAAACATAGGCTAGTTTCCTGCAAGAGAGAAGAGGTCAACAGTTTTCAGTGATGCCGGCAAGACATCATGATGTTCCAAAAATATCAAATCCGTATCGCTGATCAGTATTCTTAATCCATAATATTCGTTGTAAAGTCGTCATCTAGAGAATGATGTATCTCAGTCACGCTTTGATTGTGACTGTTCATATGAGCACCATGAGGATTTTGAAGTACATGGGTTCATACGGCCCCTAGCCACGGGTTGAGCGAAATTAGACACAAGTTAAGAATGAATGACGGACTAGACGCTTGTAATTGACTGATAGCCGTTACAGTTGCCAGTATCGGACAATGGTCAAGGGCTATCGGACAACGATGACCGCTGCTCATTATCACGTTTCCAAATCGATCACCACAGGATTGTTTCTTGTTCAGCTAGAACACAATTATACAGACGAATGAAACTGTAATAGGCCGGGTTTAATTGCGTTTTATGGCCTACAGTTTCCTCGACAAAACGCCGGAATTATGTTTAAATTGGAGCGATATGCAAGACAACCAATGACGTTCTGTCGGGTTATCTGTGTGTTTATCAAATAGTGCTGGTCATGTCCCAAATAAGTTTCTGGAGAATATCAGCAATACTATGGAGGTTGTTATACTAACGTATTTATCTCCGTTATCTCTTTGTGTCTCCGTTGTCTCAGTCGTAATACTCATGTTTATGTTGTTTCAATGTTGTTATATATCAGAGACATCTCCACGTACTTTTTCAGTAGTTATTGTTTTGGTGATCTGATGTAACGGTGATCGATGTTCGTGCCGTTCACCTGTTTAGATTGTTGAACAGTGTGATCAGTCAATATTTGTGCTGGTTGATGACATAGTCAAATCCACAAACCAGTCCATCTACAGTTTGATGGTAAGCGTCATGTTTTAAATGATTCAATCTAATTATATTTCGCACCAAGAACGATCTGCATTATTGATATATTTATAAACTCCATCAAAATGTGTGAGGGATAAAACTATTCAATCAATTCACAACGAATCGTTGTTTTCGACACTTGAACTGGACCTTATCTTTAGTACATATTCAAACTATTCCCTCAACGTTCCATTAGAGACGATTTCGACTTTGTAAATGCACTAAGTCTGTGTCCAGCCATTGAAGCATATTTCCACTCACCGGCGAGAGAAAAGCACAAGTATAGGGACAAACGAGCACATCTCAGGTTGACATTAATTTACACGCACCTGCGATGTTAGAAAACAGCGGACACGGTTTGTGGGAACGCTAGCCAATGGATCACATCCACATAAAACTGTTCTGTAACATTTCTGTTTCCCCTAGACACACGGCTTTGTTTACGTCAGCTAATATACTCAGCTAGTCACCTCCAATGGCATGGCAGCGCTCTGGACGACGTTAATAAGGACTCAGTGCTAGTCAGTTCTCCAATGATCACGGTTTCTACTTAGGAGCGCCCTCCTATTTGTCCGTAGTTACATTTCGTCCACGTGTTCTGAGTGAGAGTTTGGTCAACAGTGGAGGGACGGATGGTGACACGAAACCTTTCTCTTCTGTCTTGCTATTGTCGACTGGCTCGATCCCCATGATGTCATTTCAACATGGATCATCGTTAGTGTGGGTTGCTCACTTCGTAAATATTGAGGTACAAAGTAACAGAGGTATTAGAAACAGACTGAGTAAATACATTGACATTGATGATGGATTGACCTCGTAGTGGGGAAGGTGGAGTTGAATGATGGATTGACCTCGTAGTGGGGAAGGTGGAGTTGAATGATGGATTGACCTCGTAGTGGGGAAGGTGGAGTTGAATGAGATCCTTTTCATAGTATTCATGCTATATATTTTAGGCGATGTTTACATACATCCGGATATAGAAACTATCTTCGTTTGGTAGACAACTGTTTTCCTATTTCATACTTACCCGGGTTAAGCTTCATTAGAAGAGGGTATTAAATTACAACACATATAAGGGAAGTGGGAAGAGGTGCCGACATACTCACTATGGATTCAGAAACGTCTGAACGCGCCAAGGCTGCTTCGTGAAAGCCATCGTCAAGCTTTGATCAGTAATATAGCGCCAAATCCACCGAATACGATTTGTCTACCAGGTCATTGCTTACTACAAGCGTAAATGGGTACCAGTGTGAACATTAGCTTTATAACAACGTTTATTTTTTTTATGATATAGCACTGTTCAACCAACTTTTCTAATAACGTGTTTATGTTTGCACCCTGACTTGGTAATGTAATAACAGAAAATAGCCTTAGTATCCATCCTTCCGAATAGCAGCATTATTACAATGAAGAACAGGGTTTATATAGTATACATCATCTGTCGTAGACACATGAGAATGTCATTTCCGTTTTTGGAGGAAATATTGATTACAAGCGTCTGGTCCGTCATTCAAAATTCAGCCGTCGTCCATTAAAGAATATCCGCGTCCATAATCCAAAGATCTATTCCATATCCATATAACAGTATTAGCACCAAATTCGAAAAGACAATCATAGTATACATAAACATAGGCTAGTTTCCTGCAAGACAGAAGCGGTCAACAGTTTTCAATGATGCCGGCAAGACATCATGATGTCCAAAAATATCAAATCCATATCGATGATCAGTATTCTTAATCCATAATATTCGTTGTAAAGTCGTCATCTAGAGAACAATGTATCTCAGTCACGCTTTGATTGTGACTGCTCATATGAGCACCATGAGGATCTTGAAGTACATGGGTTCATACGGTCCCTAGCCCCGGGTTAAGCGGAATTACATACGTAATGCCATAGATCTTGTACGCTACGCTCGTATTTTGCTATCAGCATGCGATATGTATCGCCAAATTTGAGAAACTTTGAGTGGAGGCGCCTGGTGGTATGGCCCTGTCTCGTAAGTTTCTGCAACAATGTTTTGTGACGTTGATTAAAATCGTCGCATTTAAAACAGGATCTAGTAAATGCTACTAGGCGAGATATGTATACGCCATATGCAGGTCCCGCTGGAATATTACTGTCCAGAAAGGGCTAGTTTACGGTGTCGAAATTGTAATCATCTCTTTTGTCATGATGTCCCGTCTGGATATTAATAGTAAGGTATCCTTCAATTCCAGGGAGGACTGATATCAATCTATTGTGAAGATTGGAAGTAGCAAGAGGATCGCCTGTGTAGCGTTTTTGAATCGTAAGGAACTAGATTTTTGCTTGTCCTTCATCTGTCTATGGGAATCGACGAATTCATCCATAAACTTCTCTTCTCAACTCGTTAGGTAATCATTCGAAACTGGGATGGTTCACTAGATCAGAGATGACGGTGTTTGAGAATTAGGATCTAGCCTGTTATAGGTCAGTCAACGGAAGTGCACAAATTGTTTCCATTAGATTCCCGTTTGTTGTCCAAATATGTTGCTTCTGAATGTCACATATATTATTACTGAAACGTTGCACACAGTGGGATTAAGCGTGGAGTTTGAGAGCTGAGGTATTTGGAGTGATTAAGCGTGGAGTTTGAGAGCTGAGGTATTTGGAGTGATTAAGCGTGGAGTTTGAGAGCTGAGGTATTTGGAGTGATTAAGCGTGGAGTTTGAGAGCTGAGGTATTTGGAGTGATTCGTCAGATGCATACTGCTTCTTGTGTGGAATTGGCGGAGTCGGTACACTGTGAAATATTGATATACCTGCTCGATGATTTGTCACTAAACTTCCCCCGGGATAAATTCACCTGTCTCTTTTATTTATTCGTCACGGGTACAAGGCCACGTGTTTTTATACAACTGCAAAATTATAATTTCATCGTTGACAATGGCGGCAATGAGGGCTGGGAGTTTTTATTGATAAACAGTGTGTCATCAATCCTGGGCGAAAATACCAATAAGAGCGTACTGAATTATATAATCAATAGCAATGTGAGCTATACAATGTTTGACAGGGCCCAAGAGGAAGGATGGGCCACTCCAAAAGAAGCTAATCAACAATAAATGGGTGTAAATCCAGGCGTCTAGATCATCATTCAATATTCAACTGTCGTCCGCGTCCATAATCCAAAGACCTAATTGATATAACAGCATTAGCACCAAATTTGAAAAAAAACAATCATAGTATACATAAACATAGGCTAGATCCCTGTAAGAGAGAAAAATGCGGTAAATATCAAATTCGCATCGTTGATCAGTATTTCTACATACACGTGACTTTTGTTATAAAAGTCGTTATCTAGAGAATTATGTATCTCAGTCACGTGTTGCTCTTGGCAATCGTAGTACCAAGCAGGTATCAAATACAGGCTTCTAGTCCATCATAAAATATTCAACCGTCCATTAAATTAAGGTATTTGTATCGGTTAACAGTGTACTTCTGATGCCAGATAGTTTACACGAACTGTATAATCTGCGGTCCAATATGGATGATCTGTCATTGTGTAGTTCACGACAAGCGATTCCATATGCGTTCGGTAAAACGGTGGGAGATACAGGTCTGCCGACTGTAATTTCTACTGATTTGACAGTATTTATCAAAGATAAAATGTCAATCAAGCTTTGGTTGTGATTGTTCATATAAACACCATGAGGATCTTGACGTACATGTGATTCATACCGTCCCTAGCTCCGGATTAAGCAGAATTAGACACGTCATGAAACGTAACGCCAAAGATGACTACGCCTAATAATGACTTGTGATGTTAATTAAAATAATCGCATTTTAAACAATATCTACCGAATGCTACTAGGCGAGATATGTATACGCCATATGCAGGTTCCCCTGGTATATTACTGTTCAGATAGGGATAGTTTAAGTTGTTTCTTTTGTCGCAAAGTCGACGAGAGAGAAGTTCCGCTTCATTTTTATAGAGATATAGGTCTAAATAAGATTTGCCCTTAGGGCAATCTTCGGTTTCCTTTAAATCCAGTGAAGGAAGATATATATCCTTCACTGTGTCATTTATATAGCGATTATCCGCAGCAAGAATATCGTTTATATAGCGTTTGGTGAATGAGAAGGAACAGACTTTGAAATGATCTGTTTTTGAAAGCGTCTGCGTATAATCGTAGTCATAAGAGAACACATGTAGGTACGCCAAAAGGGGTGCACATTTAGTACCCATTGTAATACCTATATGTTGTTGATATATTGTATTCATTTATATCGATTTTTAGGTCTAAATATACCATTGGAACTACCTGTTGCTTCCTTAGAAGGTGGATATATAGCCTTCACTGCGTCATTTATATAGCGAATATCTACAGCGAGAAGATCGGTTGAAATGATCGGTTTTTGATAGCTTCTGCATATTGTCTTATTAATAAGAAAACATATATTGGTCAGTCAATAGGGTTGCACAATCAGTACCTATCGTAAAACCTCTATGCTGTTGACACATTGTTTGCCAGATTTTACATAGATGGTATTAATGACAAATTCACGCAATCCTATCAAGATCTCAAGATCTCAAGAGTGATATCTTTAAATAATGCCTTTTGGCTTCTGGCCACTATGTCGGTGATCAGTTTTCATGAACACTAAAACGGACAATGAGGTCCTGATGGGGGATTGTAGTATAGGGATTCAAGAAATCCAAGGAGAATACATGTCTGTACCGTATGTATGCTTTCGGATCAAGTTCTTCATTAAGAAATTGTGAGTTTCAGAATCCGTATACATTCAACGAGTTTTTGGAAATAATGGCGCCAAATAGTTCATAAAATGGTTTCATCTCCTGAAGGACCTCCGTGCAAATAACTGAAAGAAGCTTGGTGATGCAACTTCTAGAACCAGCTATGAATCTAGCTTTGTTTGGAGTTTTATGCATTTTGGGCGTCGATTACACTTTTGGTACATGGTTATGTGTGGTTGAATAGAAATAACTCTTTCTTTGTAAAACGTTTAGCGAGTGTTAATCATATGGATTAAGATTACTGATTAGCGATACGGATTTGATATTTTTGGAACATCATGATGTCTTGCCGGCATCATTGAAAACTGTTGAGCCCTTCTCTCTTGTAGGAAGCTAGACTACATTTATGTATACTACGATTGCCTTTATGAATTTGGAGCTAATGTTGTTATATGAAATGGGTCTTTGCATTATGGTCGCAAAAATTCTTTAACTGACGACGGCTGAATATTGAATGACGAACTAGACGCTTGTATTTAATCTTCCATAGTGAATGCAGTTAGGGAGTAAGTAGACGTATTCAATGATGCTCTGCTTATATTCAAATCCTTAACCAGCACCTGATAAAAGTAATATTTACGAATTTATATTACATTATTTGGGGCTCTGTCTGCTGGGACTATGACGAATTGACTTGAGAGATTTGGTAGAACTTCTTGCTAATTGAGGTTTCTCAGTACTTGTTTTACTTGGGGAAGGATACTTCTGTCAATACAGCAGATTGCTTCAATGGCCTAACTCTTGCTAAGGTCCAACCATTCAGCGAGTATTGTATAGGTTTCGACCACTCAATAACGTACTGTTTCAGTGCGTTGAACACTGTATTGTGGGTGACCTTCAGATTTATCCTTGTCGGCTCCCAATATTCAGGTCATCCTTCATCAGGAATGTTTTATGTCTTCATTTTTCTTTTGCATCAAGTTTACCAGTCACACTATGTTTGCAAGGCTCCAAATAATACAATATTTATTTGTAAATATTACTATTAACAGATACTGGTTAAGGGGTTGAGTATAGCTATTTAACCTATGTGGAAATCACCTTTAGAGTGATGGAATGTAATTGATTACTTTCTCTCTTTTCGTCTTTATTGAGTAGTCCCTATTGTGCAGACAGAATACCATTTCTCACATATCAGTCTTGAATTTTTAGTCATGTCATATATGCCAGTATGGAATTTCTCTCTCATTTTGCTTCGACACAGAAGATCCATATTGAGTAGTCCCCGTTGAATACACCAATTGTCATTTCCCAAGATAGCCATGTCCGAGACGCCAGTTTGATATTTCACTCCAACTTTGCTTTGAGACAGACAAGCTATATTTGTAAGACAGAATATCATTAATCAATCTTGAAATTTTAGTCTTGTCAGATACGAGAGTTTGGTATTTCTCTCCTACTTTGCTTCAGGACAGAGGCGTCATATTGAGTAGTCACACTTGGGTAGATAGTGTCATTTCCCGAAATAGTAATGCCAGATTTGTCAGTTTAGTATCTCTCTCCAATTGTCCTTTGAGGCAGACAACGCACATTGAGCAGTAGCCCTTGTGTACATGGATTATTTCCTATTGTCTCTTTTAAGTTTTAGCCCCGCCAAATACGTCACCTTGATTTTCCCTCATTTTTCTTTGCGACATGCTCTTCACTAAAGCATGTCAGTTAACTCATTCAACAACACATATTGAAACAAATTTTATACATGCATTTGTTTAACCCAGAACTATAGTTGAATGACATGTGTTTGATAGTTGGGGGTTGCATGTACGTACATGTAGTGCGGGTTAGAACCACCTTTAAATTTGGCACAGGCACTGGTGTGACCTAGAAGAACTATATTACTTGGAAATGATATTTAGTCTACCTGAACTCAATGAAACTTATTTGTTGCAAACAATGGGGAAGGGATTATCAAACTGACGTATCTGACATGGCTCAAAATGCAACAGTAAAAATCAAACTGACCTATCTGACACACCTAAGTGTAAAATGAGGATAACTCGCTGTGTCGTATATATCGCTCTCTCTCTCTCTCTCTCTCTCTCTCTCTCTCTCTCTCTCTCGCTCTCTCGTCGTATCAGTATAAAGTCAAAGGAGAGAAAATTTAATAGGACATTCCATCTACCATGGAAGAATTAAATATTGTGTATCTATCGTAGAGAACAAATTAGATGAGAAAATTTAAACGAGAGAAAAGTGGAAATGATAGTGGGGCGCTGACATATGTTGAAAACTGTTGACCGTTTCTCTCTTATATGAAACCATCTTGTGTTTTTATCATTTACATTTCACATACATTTGAAATTGGTGCTGTGATACGAAATAGGTCAGAATATTTTATGAACGCCCCTTGAATATTGAATGTCGGACCTGACGCTTGGTACTAAATATAGCTGGTCTGTCTACAATATAGCTGGTCTGTCTACAATATGGCTGCTCTCTCTACAATATGGCTGGTCTCTCTACAATATGGCTGGTCTCTCTATGGCTGGTCTCTCTACAATATGGCTGGTCTCTCTACAATATGGCTGGTCTGTCTACAATATGGCTGCTCTCTCTACAATATGGCTGGTCT